>CALNHX010003636.1:0-145133 GCA_940337035.1 Agriotes lineatus | reverse complement strand
AATAAAGGTTGTTGAGTTTAGTAAAACACACAGCGTTTTGCACTAACATGCTCACATTTTCACTGAGTTTTGCATCTGACATCGATTTTTATATGCTTATACACTGCTCAAAAAAATTAGGGGAACACTTTTTTGAACGCGTATAAGTTTTCCAGCAAATAATGGAAGCAGGATATTTTCTTGTTATATTATTCTCTAGACTTGTATTGACAAAGTGCAAAAAGAATTACGGTGATTCGTTTGCGACGCCAAAATGCATAGAAAGTCTTAAAACAACGTGGTTTTTGACCACAAAGCAAACATCCGAAACTCATCAAAAGTCGTTGGACACAGGAAACTTCAGTTTTAACTTTTTCACGGTTTCTGAGTTCAAAATGCTTTATTTAAGTGACATTGAAGTCGCGAGGGCTGTTGCTTTGCTTGAAGATGGTCGATATATGCGGTATGTAGCAAACCATCTCCAATCAATTTCATCTGTTATCTGCAGAGGATGGCATGGGTACCGAGAAGCGGGTACATATTCCAGGAGAACTGGACAAGGCCGTAAAGAAAAACTACCCCTCGGGACGACCTGTATATTGTGAATTCTTGTCTTCGCCCACGAACTGCTATGGCTCGCGAGTTACAAAATCTACTCCGAAGTGCCACCGGTGTAACAATTTCCGATCAGACGGTTAGAAGACCACTCAAAGAAGTCAATCTGACTTCTCGCAAGCCTGTGCGGGCTCCTCGCTTGACCAGGAATCACAAAGTTATCCGTCTAAACTTTGCTCGTGAACATGTGCAATGGTAACTTCGACAATGGAGGTCTGTGCTTTTTACTGACGAGTGGCGGTTTTGTCTAACTCGTTGCGATGGTCGTATAGGAGTGTACAGACGTCCTGGAAAGCGATACACTGCGGCATGTATACAGGAAGTTGACCGATTCAGAGCTGGATCGGTCATGGTTTGAGGTGGCATCAGTATAGACGGTCGCACCGACTTGGTTGTCGTTCCCCAACGTCTCAACGCACAAATTTATGTTGAGACAATTCCTCAAGAGCATGTTGTGCCATTTGCGAACAGTTTCGGCGATGGCTTCATTCTACAACAGGATAATTGTGGATTACATACCGCAAATTTAACAACAAATTTTCTCCAGGAACAACAAATCCAAGTGATGGGGTGATCAGCCATGAGTCCGGACTTAAATTCCATCGAACACGCCTGAGATTTATTCGACAAGCGTATTAGGAAGCTTCCTGCTGCACCTCAGACTCTTCAGGGGTTGGCCGAGGTCCTTGTGGAAGAATTGTGAAATTTATCACAAGACATCTTGAGACGTCTTATTCGCAACATGCCTCGACGATGTCACGTTGTCACTGATGATAATGGAGGGCACACGCGCTACTAAAATTCGGTATTCGAGCGCTAACAGAATTTCTATTACATTTTAAGTGATGAATCACATTTAGATTTTGGTAGTCTTCTCAATGGTTTGGTGTTACTCAAGAAAACCATTAATTTACAGCATATTTATTGTTTGTATCTTGTTAATTAATATTGAAGGAACAATATACTAACGTTGATACTTGCGTCTGTATTTAATTTGAAAATTTCTGCACGGCTGAAAAAGTGTTCCCCTAATTTCTTTGAGCAGTGCTATAAAGTAAAATACCGAGTTGTGCATCTCATACGTATCACCATGATATACTCCTTAAAATAACGAATCCATTGATACCAATATCAATTTTTTTTGTATTTTGTGCAAATACCCCAGTTTTGCATCTAGCGGGCTCAATTATATTCTACAAGAAAACAAGGAATGTCAGCTTAAATTATTTTCCGACGTCGATAACAATGTTGACATCGATTTCCCGTTAAGAAACTGAAAAATCATGACTGATTGCCGTATTCACTTTACTACACCTGGGATTCAGAATTTATTAAAAAATTAACAAGTTATTCCTAGAAACAATGTCTGACTTGTGTTACGATAGCCACGGTTGCCAGGAGAACCCTCTAGTACAACCCAGCCACGGAAAAATCCGGGCGGTAGAATAAGTTTTGCGCAATGCAGTGAAGGCTTTTCCCGAGAGCGGTCGCTGCACTCGCGCAAGCAAAAGCAGTTCAAAATAGCTCCCGTATGTTTACGATGAAAGAATGAAGTAAGGCCACTCAACTGTTTTTCGTAACCGGAAGTAACTTGAAAAAGCTTAAATGCGTAGTTGTTTCTTAAATTCCGTAAGATCCTAGTTTAACCAATAAGATTACAGCAAATTTCTAAACCCCATATAAATACTGAACCCGATTTTAGAGAATACACTTCGTTCTCAAAGCATGCACCAAAATTTTTCGCAAACATGCGCCCTACAGCATGCATGCGAAATAATCTCGAGCATCGATTTTCAGGAACAGGAAATAGCAGCCCATAAACTGGCAATTATCAAAAGCAGACACCAATTGCAAATCGAAGGGTACCAGCGCTATATGCTCAAGGTTACTCAAAATTTATAAAAAATGTAGTATGCAACTCGACATACCCAATAATTGTTAAAGCTTGCCAAGATAATATATAACAAAAAACAGAAGGTTTTGGATCATTCCCAGAACACAAGCCCTAAAAACCACAAATTTAAACTGAGATGAAAGATAAAGAAACCGGGGAGAACGACTACAAAAATTCTGCCGCAAACTTGAGCACAAATACTAATCTTCGCAGCTAGGTAGCCTGGAATAAAACCCTAACATAAGACAGCTCCTTCACAATCATCCGCTCCCATCTCCAACTTCAATCACAAGGCCAAAGCATTCAATCCCAGTACTAAAAAACAGACCACTAAAAACCCTCAAACCTTATCACACGAGAAGTTAAATCCAAGCCAACCCAGAGAACAAATGCAAAGCCCACCCTGAAAATAAGAAAACCCAGGAAACTTGAGGAAATGCTGTGGATAGATGTTTACCCTACAGGAAAATGTGATCTGCGCTATAGTACCAAACCAAACTACCCAATATAAAGTATCTTAAATTAGTAGGAACTAACAAATCGGAAAACATTTTAAGTTTTTCCGTCAACCCCTCTATAAAGTGTGATATTACGGACACATTTATGTACGAAAAATGGCACTTTTTGGACACCACTAATTTTTCGTTCTTAAACGTTTATAGTTCGCAACAACTCTTATAATTCACACTGTTCTTTTATTTTATTTATGTTTTTTAATTATAACGGTCAACGAGAGTAGCGCAGATGGCTAGGCGCTTGCTTTGCGTTAAGCAAGCTCTCGGTTCGAATCCCGCGAGGGTCAGAATTTTCCGCAGCCTTCGCGATTTAAACTGGGCTCGGTGAGATCATTCACAGTTGGGCACCAAGGTAACTGTCCTCTACTCAGAACCACAGAGCTAGAGATAGAGAAACAAGGTCAACACACACCAAGACACATACCTAACACACAATGGTTGCTACGCAAGCAAGAAAGGCGCGCTCCAACCTTGTATTTCGTAACTCGGGGCAGGTTGAGCACTACACCGCCAGATGCTAGTATACAAAGCACCAGCATCTAGACCGCTAAGGTAACCAGAGGTTACCGATTATACATACATACTTTGCGGTTGACGAAAAAAAATAATAGGCACCTCGGACGAAAACTACTTTTTATAGACGATTCTTGCAAATGCTGGCCGCGGCGATAGATACATAAATAACTATTTTGTTGTTAGTTATGTAAATAATGAAGATTGCACAGGAGAAATACAGCTAATGGTTGCCATGACAAAATTCTTGATAACAGGATAGCGTCGGAACGATCACGAAATCAAACATTTTAATAAATGGGACCTTCTCAAGTCCTATTTTTCCAATTGTAATCGAAACCTGAATTACCAACACGATGTATCGCTAGAAACGGAAGGTCTTTAAAATAATAGGTACATTCCGTGTAGAGCATGTATGACAGGAAACGAGTAAATTCTAAAAGAATTTGGATTCGTATTCAAGATCATTGTCAGCGATCAAAAGACGCAACTTGCCTAAACTCTTCCACGCAATGGAATTGAAAAGCCGATGATCCAAGGTGAGGTTAATAATAGTAGGACAAAAAGATGATACTCTTGAAACAGATTTCATGGTCAAGTTGACCCTGCAAAATTATGTGTGAATATTAAAAGAATGCACTGCCTAGACTAGAGTACTGAAACCGAAGGGTACATACACTTTTTTTAGGTAACATTAGGCAGTTGTTTAGCTAAATTAGCAGAAGATGATATTAATGGAACAGCTGGTCGAAAGGCTTTATCGTAATGCGGTACTAATGACCAAACGTACTGGGATTGCTAAACATTTATAGAAATGTAATAAATTAGTAAACAAGATAAGGAGGTGCAAGCGCCTTATCGCAGCAGTGTTGGCATGCACTGGTCTTTGCCATGGGCTCTTCTTAGGTTTCACTTCAGAATCTACACTTTCTGCTAGAACTATAGGTAAATCGATGTGCGACAGCGAACATGAATAACGGCTGTCGTTGAAAGCATTACGTCGGACAATTTGTTTAGAAATGTCGGCGTAATCAGAAGTTACATAATTTTCCGAAAATGTAAAATTTGCCGTCGTGCCACGGCACACTTTCAACTGTTGGTCATCTTTGCACAAAAACCGGAGAAGATGTGTTTCACTCCCCTTTGGTGGATTGGCAAACATCAGGAAATCATTTGGGCATTCATTCAAAGGCACACAATGACCTTGTTGTTTATCAGGCGTGTAACATGTTTCTGAAAATAATTATTACGATTGTGAAAGTATATTTACTATGAGAGCAATGAACGGCTTTTAAAATAGACATAAATTAAATTTGCTTAAATTATAACAATAAAAACTGTAACATGCAGCACTGCTTTTCCAAAATACTCACCTGGTGTATCGAACTTAATTATAATATTTAAATATTGATTTTTAAATAGTTACTTACGCCCTGATGCTTGCTTCCCGAAAAAGATAAATAGATAAACTAATTTAAAATGTATTTGGAATGTATTCATTTTGTCGACAGCTTCGAGTCACGATAAATACTAAGACATGCTGCAAAGTGAGTAAAAGGAGGACGGTTTTTCCCCACTCATTTTTATTTGATTCGCGGATTCGCGGTTTCCTTCGCCATTTTATTCGCGGATTTCGCGGTTTTAATTGTAATTGACCTAATTAAATTGATCTAATTAAATAACCCAATTAATTTCGCGGATTGACTAATTTATTTTGATATGTGCTACTGATTAAATTACGCATTAGCTTCTGATTAAATTACGCGGCGGCCATTTTTAATTTGCTACTCGAATTACGCGGCGGCCATTTTATTTTCGCGCGAATATTTGAATTTAAAATTTTTCAGATTTTTTTCTAAGTTCAATTTTTTGATTTTAAACATCCCGGGTGTCGGCCATCTTTAGTATTTTTATGATCAATGTTAATAGCCTGATGGAATCCTGAATATTTGTAAGTCTCACTTAGTACTTGTAATTGTTAGATATTATAAAGTTCAAACTCCAATGCTGTTTGTATTCCTCTAGTAACAGTCTGAGTTTTGCATTTATCGATTCCATCATTCCTATATCGAGCAAGTTGTGTAATTGAATCTCTTTGGAAAAAAATAGTGTGTATGTACACATCAAGTGTCTAAGTTGGTATTGAACTGTGATTATACTCAATATTACACCAACTTTACGTTAAATTTAGCAAATGTAAGAGTGGGTTCAATGTCAAACAAAACCACAGTGGTCTTAACGAGTCGCTCTGAAAAATATTTTTTCTGATACTTATGGGTGAAGTAACTATAATTTTACTGTTAATATCGAGTTCCAATCCTGCCAAATCCTCCTATCGCTACTTTTACTGAATACTTAAGTTTCATATAAAAATACTAGTTGAAAAATGTTTTCTTGTTTTATTTGTAAAAATCCAAAAATTGGTTAATTGTAATACTGGGCAGTTCCATTAAGTAATTTTTGTTGTTTTCTGTTCTAAATTTGAATCCAGTTTGCATTATCTACTTCCTTATTGACGAAACTGAACAGCAGAGCTTTGAAAACTCTTGTTTTAGTTATTCATGGATATCTTTTGTATTAACTGGTTTTCGGTCAGCCTACATTTTATATATATTATCACAAATGTGGTTTAGCATCCAAGAATCAATTTTAGTTTTGACTAAAGCAATTTTCTGCAACATGCTGTAGCAGTACATATCGTAGCTTCTACAGGAATATCGTTCAATATTAATTAATCCTAATAGATAGGCAACTTTAAGCGCAAGACCAGTAGGAGGGGTTGCCTACCCTTTTTGAAATTTAATTTAGAAGGCCCATGGTTACGTTAATAAAAGAACAATAAATAACAAAAATTATTACTTCCTGTTTAATTGAGAAAGCAAAAGGGCGCTTCTCTATGCAGAAGCGAAGCAAATTGAAAATCCTAGCTTAGAAAGGATACAAGCAGACAATAGTAAGCCTTTATTTAACTCATACAGCATAGTATTAAAACATAATAATTTTTCAGGCAGATAGGATAAATTCCACAAACATTTTCTTTCTGAAAAGGGCAGTTATTATATAACTGGTAGGTAGACGGCAAACTAATACATACAAATCGTAATAGAGGGTTTTCCTTGATTCAGCTCTTAGTGTAACCTCTTTGACCACCAGCTCTTAGGGCTTCCTCTTTGACTACCAGCTCGTCGGTCTTTTTCATTTGACGCCAGTTCTGGTCAGTTGTATATTCGCCATGGAGAAGTGTGTCGATAAGTTACGAGCGATAAGGAAAAGAGAGGACGCAATTAGAAATCTATAACCAGTTAGGAGATCACTCACCAGTCAAGGGCAACTTCTTTGGTTTGATGAGGAGTTCTTCATAGTTAATGTTGACAGATGGAGAGGTCCAGGTTCAAGGGTTCTCTGCATTAACCGTATGTTAGTCCTGAAAGGGTTTAATATCGTTAGTTAGACTTAAACCCGCGTCATAGCTTAAATATAATTAAATTAGGGCGTAAGCCTTAAGAATATTTAATAACAGATTAGTTTCAAGTAAAAACAATAGTTACTTACCAGGTGATGTGGCCTGAAGTGAGATTAAATCGTTCTGTGACTGTCAAGTTGGTTTTTGGGTCACTTGTCAAATAATAAGTTTTTTTTTTCATAAAGGACCTTTCTTATACTACATGGAATGATACCAATTAAACTAAATACCGATCATTAATCGTAATTAAGACCTAGGAAAGAGAAATACGAGGGTATAGAGAGCTCGTTATATTTTCATCTTACGAACCGGAGGTTATTAATTAAATAGGTATAAGAAATCTCCTAGATACTGATAGATTCATTAATCCTAACGTTTTATTAGAACAAATTCTAACTTGTCAGAGAAGAATAAAACTTGCTAAATAATTACATAATGTGTATTAAAATTAGAAAGGTATAAGCCTCTAATGCATAACAATTGATTTGTGGACTGTTAGAAAGAATACGTAACCTTTGTAAACTTATTGAATTTAAAACTTTTTAAATAAAGTTATGGCGCCCATTTCTTCTGATTAATGAACTTTTACCTTTATATGAAAGTGAAACGAACTAAAAATCCCACAATTGTTAAACCCTGATAAGAAACCGTATCTTGAGCTAGTCGGTGAAGTGTAAGCCTTCAAAGGTAAGTAAGGATGAGGGGTACAATGTTTTCTGTGAATTGTCTATCGAAAGCTCTCTATCCTTCAAATTGTGTAACGTACCACCCCCTACGAGTTTGAATGCTTTTGAAGCTTTTTAGATTGCTCGATGATGACTACTTTCTTCATTTTCGGAGTAATCCACAACATTTAAAATAAGTGTTCTCAATTGATCTGAAATCCATGTCATTTTGAAATAAAAATACTGACAGTGTCAAACTGACTGTCAATAATTATTTTAAGCTACGACCGTCAGTTGTTCTGGTGATTCTTTGTTTCATTCAATTCGACTAAGATGAAAAAAGATAAAATTTTCTACTGGTTCAACTTCACTGTATTATAGGATATTGTTAACAGAAAATAGATCGTAGTTTATAGAGAAAGAAAATATAGTACAGTGCAACCTAACTACTTTAGGCTCACCAATAGGACTTACCTTGAAGGCAGTGAAACAAGTATGTAATGCCTTAAAGAATAGAAAGGTTGCGGGATCGGTAGACATGCCACCAGAATTAATTAAATATTGCACAGAAAAGTTATACCAATACCCAATGGAATTATTTCATTAATGCCTGAATGGAGCAGAAGTTCCAAAATAGTGCACAATTTCTTATATATCCATAAGAAAGGTAGTAGTATAAGAAAGGTAGTAGTATAAGAAAGTATATACGTACTATAAGTAATAGAAAATTAATATCGCGATATGGAGACCGAAGAGCAGTTGCGTTGTACATTTGCGGTAGATTTGACGACCTCACAAAATGCTTTAAATTACAGGGGTTAGCTTTCACCGGCGTTATTTATTTAAAATCAAACCATTTATAGGCCGATTCAAGAATGTACCTTCATCCTACAAAACTTGGAGATATTATAATTCGGAGTCCTGGCACCGTTGTAACATTTATGTCTGGAATAGATCTACAAATATTGATTGCCGAGAACCACTTGTCGCAAAGGTAGGTACCAAAAAGCTTGCTTCAGCTATCAATACATTTTCTTCAGGATTCACTTTCAACTTGAGAAGTGTATTATCAGGACCACATCAGTTTCAAGACTTGGAAAAAGTTTCCACTTACCTGTTATTTAAATCTCAATAAAAAAGAACAACATTGGACGAACTTCCAAGTAAATTTATTGTCCAAAATATAGACTTTGGTTTAAATTTGTCAAAAGTAATATTCACCCCTGATGCATAGCAGTTACAATGTTTAAAGGCTTCAGCGCAAGTTTGTTAATGGAAAACATCATCTGATCCACTATTTAAGCCTATTGCTACAATTTGGCTATGAGTTACATTAATAATTTGTTTCAAAAGGAAATAACTTAAAAATCCTTGCCTAATCCTTTGATTAAGCCATCCAAATGTATATCTAACTACCGTACATTGTCATGCAGTTGCAAGATATTGACTTTGTAACGTGTCATCTGAATCCCTGGCATGTAATGTTTATTTTATATTCATAAGTAAAAACCAGCTTGAGTTTTTATGTTCTACTACCATAATTAGACTTAGCACTGCGCTTTATGTAAGAAAATGTTTACAAAGCCGGTTCTGCGCTGGAAAGACATATGGAATTTTAATTTACGTTTACGCTGCGGCAAAGCCTCTCCGTGGGACAAAGAGATATTTAACTTCGAAGCGTATTTTGTTGGCGTTTTCAAGTTCAGCTTTAGTAACACGCAAGCTTCAACGGACAGCACCCGTGGCGCGATACCATTAGTATATTGTGCAAATTTGCCCCTAGGTAAATTAATTAAAAGCGGCGTGAAGCCTGCAGTAACTCGGTTGCTTCAAACAAGTAAAAAGTGCAGCGAGCTAGTGTTTCCAAATGTACTGGTGAGTAAAAAATGTGCCATATTTCCAGGGTACACTTAAAGCGTACATTCGGAGACTCTAATTTACGCAAAGGTGTCTTTCCTCCGAAGTCGTGACGTCAATCAAAAGAGCGTCGCACAAGTCAGCAATCGGGTGTTCCCAGTGTAATGCGTTGTACCATCCAGAGTTCTTGGCGCAATGTAAGACTTTCTGAATTTAAGGGTACGCAGCAGCCTGCTTCCAGGTAATAGGTTTTCAGCTTAAAAGAGCGATACGGTGTTTTGATTTTTGTTTTTTTTTAAAGACTATTATTTCAATGTTATTTTGACGCGTTGTTATTGATGTTTCATGTATGTGACTAAACAGACATGCTAATAGCCATAGATATCTTACACATAGGTTACCTGATGATTTAGATTTAAACATGTTTTCTTTTATTCTATTTGTGTCTAGATGTGTTTTCATTGTGTTAATGGTTTTAGACTTGTTTTGAAGGGAATAGATTTCCGTAAACAAATTGGTTTATCTTGTGCATTGTTTAAAGTCAGGTTTAGTTCCAAAACGCTACGGGGAACCTGCTTTGTATTTTGGCAGATGATGATCCTTTATAAGGGCAACTAATTATTTAAATATTAAGACATACGGCATCTAATTTTATAGTAAAAGTGAAAACCCCAAGTACTGTTATAGCTTAGACAAGCATTTTACTGCGCAAATGTGATTGCAACGAATGTAAAATGTTTGAACAAGATTCTCGAAAGAGTTTGAACACCTGCTTGTTTAGTTCTCACGTAAATGCATGTTTTTTAAATCAATGTCTATTTAGTATAGCTACTGTTATTTCATGTTTTCACCTATCCTTTCAACCTACGCTTTTTTTTGGTAGCCGCTTTGCTAAAACGAATGTTTGCAGACTCGAAACTATTTTCAGTGGAATTATCAAACTCTGGGACCTCTAAAACCTAAATCAAAAGCCAGAATGCCGTCCACATATGTTGCATACGGATCCTTTTGGGAGCTCGCTCTATTTATAGTATTCAGAGTGGAGCGGTTTCTATTGTGAATTTTGAATGTTGGTTTCAAGAGCGTAACCATAGATCCCAGATTTATCTCCTGTTACAACACTCCTCAAAAACATAGTATCTGAAGCAATGGTCCGTGTGTCGTTTAGCGATAACTGTTTTTAGTCAAGTAATTTACATTAAAACTTCTTAGGTTACGAAAATATATGAATAAAGACTACTGTCTATCATTATTCAACAGGTTTAGGGTTTAGGATAAACTCTGATATGAAAGAATCAGGCCGAATGAAGAACCACGGTGTCCGTCATCATTACTCTCCGATTGACACACTCAGTACAGTTAACATCTGCCTGCCAACCACCTACATGACCCCCATCTTACTCCGAATATTGGGAGAAATACCATACACTACATACCGCTAATTTACAAAGAATTTAAAAATAAGGCACGTACCAGCGACAGGAAGCGAGAGACCCATAAATCATTTCCGGCCAGCCGCACGCCGCCCGGAAATAATAGGCGAACGTAAACGAGCGCCGTACCGGAGTTCGGAAAAGCGAATAAGCAAACACATCCCGCCTGACGCAGAGTCAAACGGAAGAGAAAATTAAGCGTTTTCAAACAAGGGTAGCCCTTCTACGAATCGGAATTGACCACAAAAAACAGTATACTGGATCAAATTCGAGCGGCACCGGGTCTCGCTACATGCGGTCGAGAATTTCTCGAAGCTACGGCAACTCAAAGCGAACCCCCATAAAATATAACCGCGAGGACAAAAGAAAAACGTTTGCATGCGGCACCCACCGGACTGCGTAAGATTCAGAACTCAAAATGAGAATAATTAGCGGAAGCGTAATCAACACCCTGGGTTATTTAATATCAAAGTACGCACCACGATGTGAGGAATGTAATGAGCCCACGTTCTAGCCTGAACTCGACGCGACCCCCGAGCGCGGAATCCCCGATGTTAATACAAGGGGGCCTAAACGCGGGGAGTTTAGCAACAAAAACCCCCCGAGTCTGGTATCAAAATGATC
This sequence comes from Agriotes lineatus, assembly GCA_940337035.1. NCBI lineage: Eukaryota > Metazoa > Arthropoda > Insecta > Coleoptera > Elateridae > Agriotes > Agriotes lineatus. The sequence goes on along the minus strand of CALNHX010003636.1, from coordinate 133,575 downwards.
ATCTGTTTTCAGCAAAACAGTGCCGCAAAAATCAGGCCGCTAACTGTTCCCGCCGAGTAATTAATTGCGGTACTTCCCTACGCTTCCAAAAGTATGTGTTCAACCCTCCTCCTTTGAGCAATGGGCATCGAGCAAGCACCGCACAAAGGACTAGAACCTTTTAAATAGCAAGACATTTGGCAGAGAAGACAACTCTCAGCTCCCAGCTTCGAGTCACAACAATCCTCCGCTCTCCAGCCAGAAGGAAGCTGCCCAGGGCCCAGCGCTCAACTACTTATCCTGGACTCTTGCCGTTTCGTGGACCACTATCTATCTTGGACTCTGCCGGTTGCGGACAGTCACCTCTGGATTCTGCATTAAATATGGAAGTTGAGTTATCTCACCCGCACTTAGGCTGCATTAAGTGGTCCCATTGTGCTACCTACCAACAGCTCTACAAGTTGGGTATCAGTCAAGCCATCCAATTCTTTGAATGTACTTAAGGACGACCGCAACTGGAGTGTTGCTGGTTCTGACCATATCGGGCCGGAAGTCCCCCAACAAGAATTCTCTGATTCTTGCCAGAGCTGGACAGTGGCACAAAACGTCTTCTGCTGTCTCGTCATACTCGTTGCATCCGCGACAGTTTAGGCTGTCCACCAGTCCCATCCTGTGCATTTGTTGGTTTAGAGTGCAGTGCCCAGATAGGATACTCACAACTAGTCGAAGATTTTTTCGGCACAGCTCAAGCAATATTTGTCTGTCCTTGGCGAGGGTGCTGTAATAGCAGCTCTTGCTTGACGGCAGCTTTGGATGTTAGCCCATCTTCTTATAAAGCTGTTTAAGGTTTCTTGAAATAGCATAGAGCTTAATGTTGTCAGGGATATAGGGATTACGGGTTCTGCTCCCAAGGGAATTTGTTCCGAAGACAGCCTCGCAGTCTCATCGGTCTCCTCCTTGCCGTAGTTGCCGTCATGTCCTTTCGCCAATACAAGGAAAACGCCAATATTTTTTTAGATATCCTCGAGAGCTTCACGGCACTGCACTACCACACCTGAGGTAATTTTGCAACTGTCCAGAGCTAGTACAGCGGCTCTATGTCACTGAAAATACCAATACATTGATTCTCGATTTCTCTTTCAAGAATAGCTTTGCACCCATGCATTATCTCAATTACATCTGCTTGGAAGACAGTGGCCATTTTGTACAGTGGTATGCTTTGACGGAGGTTCAAATTGTCAGAGAACACTCCGGCACCCGTTCCATGCTTTGTTTTAGATCCGTCAGTAAAGATATCTATATGCTGGGTAAATCCGGCACTTTCATAGACGTTAAATTGTCCATTGGAGGCATATTGTAGAGGGAGGTAGTCTACCATAGCGTCTAGAAGAGGGATCTTGTCGACGGCCTCATTCAGAATGCTGGTATGCCTGCCTCGCTTGCATGCCGTGTGCCACAGCCAACTGTGGATAGCCACCTATCCTAGACTCTACCGTTTTGTGGACTACTGCCCATCTTGGACTCTGCCGTTTGCGGACAGCTGGCTAGCCTGGACTCTGACGTTTCGTGAACAATCGCCTATCGTGGACTCTGCGGGTGGTGGAATAATGCCTCTTCGAGACCCTGCCGTTGCCGTCAGCCGCCGCTTTCCGACCCAGGCCGCCATGACCGCAGCGTAAGCCTCGACCTGCCCTCCTCTTGAAAACTAACACTCCCCCTCACCCCGTTCCTTTGTCCTTTATGACTACTCTACCTTATAGAACCAGCCGCCTCCAGGAGCTGTTCGGGCCGTTCCCAACGCCGCCTCGGACTCACCCGCACTCGCACCCGGCGCCAGGAGACTAAATCCTTGGCGACACCGCCCATAAGGAGGTCACCCCCGGAGGAGCTCCTTGGGATACTACCTCGAGCTGCCAAGCACCCGCTTCCGGACCCTCACCTGGGACCTGAAAGTACGCCTGACGGACGCCGAGAAGACCAAGCTAGCGGCTCTCTTGAAATCCACCTGCGCCTCCACCACCACCAATCGAGGCTACCGCTGGCGAAAAACGGGCATCACACGATCATCCTCTCCAACATCCCGAGCCACCGCCAGGACGTTGCCCCACTGCAGCCGCCCCCGAGTGGCCGACCAGCGTCCGCGACTCCCGAAGAGGGTCCCCGGTCACGCTCGCCGCCCTCGCGAGATTGTTCAAGGCGCACCCCCCGGCCAAACCCCGCGTCGCCCCCCGGAGGACCAAACAAACCTAGGCCACGGTGTTTGCGTTTTGTGAACTCTAGAACCAACCTATAACCTTTGCTCTAAGTGTACATAGTAACGATTAGTTTTGCAAATATTAAAACCAGAAAACTATTCGACCAATCGAACGTTTAACTAAAGATAAAACCCCCACCAATCTTCGACTGCCGTTATTAGCCCTTGCCGCTGAGATAGTAAGAGGTGTGCTAACACTAATGCGATTTGTTATTTTGAAATCAATGAACTGATACAAAACAGAACAGTTAACAACTTTGGTAATACCAATTATTGCGTCTAATTGAGTTATAGTCAGACCAGCAAATTTTAATACAATGATTTTCCTAACTAGATCAATGCTGTTAGAAGGCTATACTCTAATGTACAAGCACATTCCTGTCTTAAGTTTCTGTATTGTTGGTGCAATTTGTTCATTCAGTTAATTAATATATTAGTTCTGTAAGGGGGCAATGGTATGAGTATAGAATACCATGCCCTTACATTAATATTTAGAAATAAAACGTATCGTTTGGAGAATGATTTTAGTGCGTTGTGTTTTTACATTTGTATAAATAAAACTAATCATAACCATACCAACCAGTTACTATGTAGTGCCATGAGCACAGGCCACTACATTAGCCCCCCCCCCTCCCCAAGCGAAATTTTGGATTTCGACATTGACATATGAGGTGAAGGCCAATGGTTCGAAAAAGTATCACAATGGGACGGTCGAAGGGCGAAGCTTGAGGTCCAGGTGTCGAGGAACGGGAAGAAGCTTTGTAATGGCAGGGTTCCTTTGTCGAGTGCAGGAAACGTTAAAGTTCGTAGGAGCATTTGCTCGGAGGGCGAAGCGGTCGTGTCGAACTGTGTAGAGCCCGCGAACAATCGATGCCCCAGAACGATGTGTTCCTGGTAGGGCTCCTTCTTCGAGTGTAGGAAACGTTAAAGTTTGTAGGAGCATTTGCTCGGAGGGCGAAGCAGTCGTGTCGAACTGTGTAGAGCCCGCGAACAATCGATGCCCCAGAACGATGTGTTCCTGGGCCACCGAGAAGGGCTTGAACAGAAGTGGAACCAAATTGTAACACGAACCTGTAGTTGTGTAGTGTAGGGGTCAGTTGACTGGCTGGTAGAAAGAGTTTTGGAAGTGCCGTTTCAGCGTCATGGGGTCACCAACTGTAAGAATAGAGTCTTTGGGGCGTTATATCTCACATAAATATGTTCATATATACTAGTTGAAATAAAACGCGTGTTTGCTTTATGAACTAATATAATGAACTGTTTATAAATTTGTTTTCGGATCGTTGCCTACACAATATGTCTCTGGCAACTATGATCCGTAACAGTTCCTTTCCTATAGGCAACCTTGTGTACTTATTTTTGGAATGTTGAAGAACTGCCCCTATCTCTTAAACTTTTGGGTAATTTTGGCACATTTGCTAGTTTCTAGAAGATAAAAAATTGGGGCATTTGCTGTTTAGTTGTGAAGTAAAGAAGGTGTGGACTAGAGTGCTCTACTTTTTGTCTTTCAACCGGAAGGTTTATCAGCACACCAGTCCCCAAATGGGTTTCCGAGGCATTTAGAGAGTTCGTAGAGGTGGATGATTTTGTTCATGGAAATTCTGTTCGCAAATTGGCGGATAAATCACATTTCTCGTCACATGGGCCCGAGGCTAAAGTTTAAAAGACAATTTACGCATAAAAGGCATTGAATTGCAGTGAACTTACAAGGGCGTCTACCAACTAAGGTAAATTTTAGATTCGTTACGTTCTAGTAGGTTATATGCGGGTCGTTTTATTTCAGCCGTTTCTTTTCCCGTGGAGATTTCCAAAGGCTCTTGCTGCTTCAGCTTCGACAGCACAGCTGGAGCGTAAGAACGGTTTCCCCGCAGAGCATCTGTACAGACGCAGTTTCCTTGGGCTTCGCACGTTGGACGCAGAGATGCGTACCGTCCCCCAAGTGCAACTTCGTTGCTCGAGCTCCCGTAGTGGCTTGCGACTTCGCGATTTTGGTTCTTGGTTTCCTAGCAACGTTTTTACAACGATTGAAATGTAACAGATAGGTTTATCTTTAACTGCATAAAGCAGTCAGGAGTTTTAAAGTACCTACAGTTTTAATAAAACCTCTAACTGTAACGGTAGTGTTCACCCCACGAACAAATTAGGGCAAATGCACATCCAGGCTTAGCAATCCCTTGCGAATTATTGCTAAACTCACTTGCTAGTGGGTCAATTGAATTCCAGATAAGGTCAAAATAATTAAGGTTAGTTTGAGATAATATTGAGGGTTAGGATTACAAACACAGAACAGGTAGAGAATATAGATTTCTACCCTACCTGTTACATATACATGGTGCGTCCGAACTAAAATTTGCATTACACTCGACCTCGCAATCTGTGCGCTTAAAATCAGCCCTGCATTCCCACCCTAGAGGTGACATAAAAATTCGTGGTCGAGTTGTTGGGATCAAAATTATTTGGATTAAAACAATTGGAACCACTTGTTCTGTAGTATAGGCGGTGGTTGCGAGCGCGAGTTTCGATTCACTAATTATTCCTGTGACAATGGGCCATAAGCCCATTACTAACGAAAATTTAACCTCCAACGATTGCTTTTTTGGCTGGTATTGTGCTTCATTAAAAATAAACGGTTACACTGTTTATGATATTTCGAATTAAGTATATTTTCGAATATGTGTGTAGTTGCTAAGTACAAGCAGGTCAATGAATGCTCAACGCTAATGTAACGAATAAACAAGCTGATATACCTATACTGGTCTTTTCAGCAGTTGGGAGAAGGAATGGCTTCTTTGGGATCCCTGGCCCAAAGTTATTCGCTGTGAATTACAGGGTGGCCCCAATAAATTTTATTCGAGCTAGATCAGTAAGTTTTTTTTTTCGTTTGAGCTATACGCCCTTAAGGTAAACGAACCCGAGGTTAACGCCCCTGCTGCTAGCCGAGCGCCTTGAGTTTCCACCTCCGCTTCCCACTGAGAAACTCAACGCGAATTACCCCTTTCATTTATGGCCAATATTATAAACGATATATATCATTAGATAACTATTTGTGGAGCAAATTTACTTTTCCAATATACCAATAGGCAAATAAACGAAAGCGCATAAATTTTTTTTTACTAATTAATAAAATGTCATAAGCATTAACGTATTGATGCGCTTTTGTTTACTTTAACAACGAACTAAAATTAACCTGGACGGATTTATTAGCCGCATAATACCTATTTAAGTAACAAGGAATGTAAGGAATGTAACATTTGAGGTAGGCAAGTACCTACAAGCCAAGGCGAAGCCGCGGTTTTATGCCTGCCGAAAATGTTAATAGTCGATACATTCCGAGTTATCTTATTATATTTTTCCCACTGCTTACCTATCGAAATTCTCCTAGATTTTTAAAAAAATTGTTTGGTTTATCGCCTTTCACCAGGATTAGTTTTCGTGAGTCGTGTTACCTGTGAGTGTCACATGTCACATAAACACTTGCAATTATAAACAAAACGTCGAAGTCTACATCTTGCGTTGCTAATTTTATTATCCTAGGAACTTAATAATAATATTAAATTCCGTTGTCAACGGAAAGCAGCAAACAAATATAATCACCGACTTACACGTTTTGTTACTAAAGCTGTATCACTGACATACATGATCGATAGCGGGAAAAGTTATTTTGCATTTATAATACGCAAATCTACGGAATAAATTAGTTTATTCTCAAAGTTAATTTTATTGTGGAAATAAAAAGTTTTATACTACCGAGCATTAGAGGGCCAATAGTATCATACTTTTAATCTGTGAGATACCAACTAGATAAGTTGAAAAATATACAACCTTTACTTACAAATATACAATTGCAACCGCTTCTAATATGGTAATCAGTCACTGTCGCTAATTATATTTCTTGCAATTTACCCCAAAAAGAAACTTTTATCACAGAACATCACCACGGATTCATATTTGCTAAAATCCAATTTATGTATCGTGACACATTTACATAAACAACAGGTAAGCCAGATTCGTATCGATTCTGGAACATGATGCCTTCGATATGCCATCGATAGTTGTCATGAAACATGAGTGCTCCACCTTTTTCTCTCCCGAGATATAATTCCGTATTATTATCTAGAGTGCAGAATGTATTGGGCACAATTTCTTTACGAAGCAGTCGTTGACACTCTTCTTTTTCTATTAAATGCGTCAACAATTTTTTCTTAAAGTCTCCCTCTGGATCCACTTCTCGGCTCCAAGTACCCCAGGTAGACATATACATGGCGTCACCAACCTTTGCAGTTGGGGTTCCTGGAATGGGCAAGCAGATAGGACGAACGAAATCTAAAATAAAGGCTTAAATTAAAACTTCTTAAACTAGAAGAGTTGTTAACTGAACACTGGTACTTGCAATAGCGGCGTCTTAAAACGCATACAATATAATACATTATTATTATTTTTATTATCGTTCTCTCGCTTTCATGCGGTTGGTTGATGTTCATCCATATCGGTAACCGACAAGATATGTAATAATAATAACAAACGTCTTTATTTTCAAACTCATAAAAGTGACAAGTTATGTAACTTGACAGACAAGGTAAATGCATTACTTTTATGCCTACCCATAAAAGTGGATACTTTTACGCCGGCGGAGTAAAAGTACTTAAAAACTTGAGCTTTCGAATATTTTTGATATTGCCCTTCGCGATTGTCGGAAACTGAGGTAGACGTGAATTCCCGATGATTGTAATTTCTTAAATATATTCATTCATTCATTATCTATAACTTCTGTTACCTTTTGGTGTCGTGGACCATTCATACTTCGCGGGAAGTGCAACGGAGGCAATGGGCCGCACGCGACTACATTACGCTCTCCCGCATCCAAATATACTCAGCAATCCTAAACCTACCTTACAGCTAATTTAAGTAATGAGTTCAAATCGATTGTCGCTCCAAGAAAATTCTCGGCTACGGCCAGATTTGAACCCATGTCCACCTGGTTAACAAGCAGACTGCTAACCCACTCAACCACCCAAGTGGCCTAGTTTTTGCAATATATATATTATATTTATATTAGTTCGGGGGTTTGAAAAAAAAACAGCATATGTTATTTGGAATAAAAGTGACTTCGTGCGCCACGCCCAGAAAAGAAAAGAATCACAACCTTGCCAGTATATATTTAATTTATGCATTAAGTTCCTAAACCTAAGACTTAAATTACAAAATATTATATTATTATTCAGTCAGGCTGATCTTAATAAATACTCACTATTTATCTACAAAAGAGAATTTTTAAATTAGAGGTTATGGATAAAAACTATACAGGAAAAACACCGTAGGGTTCAAAGCAGTATACTTCTTCAATAACAACTAAATTTGACGTGAGAATAACATTTTAAATAAATTACGTTTAAAAGATATTGGAGTTAATGCTTTCAATTAGTTGGGTAGTGAATTCTATATACTCGAGACATTGTACGAGAACAAGCGTTCATACAGAGTTATTATGTGCACCGGCTGAGTAATTGTTCTATTATTTCTGATGCTGAAATTCTAAACGTCTCTTCAAAATGCATTTTTTTCCGTAAGGTATGGAGGAATTTTAAATAAAATTATCTTATGAAATAAACACGCATACCATAAGTAGGTGGTGTCGGTTCTCTTGACCTTTCCCATAGAGTTGAGTTCTTAGATAACTAGAAGACCCTCATCGTCACACTAAGGAAGTGTCTTTCTTCGGTGAGTTTTATTTCTAAACAATTAATTTGATTTTGAATAAGGTCCTCCTTTATCGATTATTTCTCTCCTCATGGCTTGACCATTGCCTTGGAGAATATCGTTCCACCCTATCCTGACGGATAGTGAATGAAAAGGAGTACGGAACTATAGAGGAGGCCTAAACGCTAAATCAAGGATACCCTTAATTAAGATTTGTATGAATTATCGTCTTATTTACCTACCAGCTAACTAATAACTGCTTTTTCAAAAAGAAATTGCCCAATGGATTAATCCTATTTGCCTGAAAAATTATTACTTTTTAATATATTGCAGAATTTATTAATTAAAACCTTACAATCACAATGTTTATCCTTTTTAAGCTAGGACTTAGAAATGATGTGGCTTTCTTGGCGACGCAAAGAAGCTTCTTTCTGCTTTTTGCACCAAAACAGGAAGTAGTTTCTCTTTTTTATTTGTTTTTCTAATGTAACCGCTAGCTAAAACATCTAAATTAATTTATTGAAAGAGTTTGCAGCCCATACACTGCTTATGTGCTTTAAGTTGCCTATCTATCAGGTTTTAATAACACCTATCGGTATTCCTTATAGTAGTCAAGCTCTATACTGCTACACAGTAAGTGGGTTGGCCTGTAGATAAATAAAAACAATTTGAGTTAGTGATGGCCCGTCTCAAGTTTATTCCTTTTGGTGTACATAATCTCCACCCCCAGTCTGTATGCTTTGCATTCCAGTCCCTTCCGACTGCTAGGTTTCTGAAAAAGTCTTGATGTTCTACTGTAGGTATTGATTCCATGTCTTGATGGGCTGTACAGTGTACATAGTAGTGATGTCGAACGACTGTGGTTGTGCATTGATATGGATCACCGTAGCCTGTATCTTATCTATTTGGTATTTAGCTTCTTTTTGGTGTGGTATAATGTTACGAATAATTACCGCTGCACCACCGTGCGCTGTTCCATCAGGGTGGTTGGTATGGTATATAGAATAATGTGGGATTTTAAATATCGCTCTGTTCGTGAAGTGCGTTTCCAATACAAATAATATATCAATTTTGTTATATTGGACGAATTTTATTATTTCTGCTTCATGGTTAGTTAGACCGTTTGCTTTCCACTCAGCATGCAATGCGAATTGATTTAACTGCCATTTGTGAATTTGTTTATTACTGTAGAAAGCATGCGTAAGGTCATGCGGTTTTGATTTATGAGCTGTGAGAACATTGTTTTGAATTCTATTAAGAAGGCGTTCATTTGGGTTCTTAAGTCTGCGGTTTGATTGTTTGAATTTGCGCTGTTATCAATTTGTGAATAGGATGCCTGCTTTAATGTTTCTTTGGAAGGGTTTGTCGTTCAAATTGCATTTTGAATTTGGAGTGATCGGTGGGTATTTGGAGTTTGTGACATTTGTTTGGTTGTTTTTCTTTTTGAATTAAATAGGTCACTATAGAGCGTACATCCTTTATAATTGACGGCTGATCTCCATCGCAGACTGCGCATTTAGCAAATGTGGTTTTGTATTTTTGCAATCGACTGACATGACCCCCGGCACATTTTACGCATGGGTACGACCTGGTGCAATAAGACCTAGAGTGACCGTATAGTTGACATCTAGAGCACTGGATTATGTTTCCCTTTTTATGAGGCGCTTGCTTAAATACTGTATTCCATAAATTTATTTAATGTTTTCTTTTGGTTCGAGATCTACGTAGAACATCATTAATGGTTGTTTAGTGACTCTCTGCCTTATGGTCTCTATGTTAAGTACTGTATGCCTGCTTTAATGTTTCTTTGGAAGGGTTTGTCGTTCAAATTGCATTTTGAATTTGGAGTGGTCGGTGGGTATTTGGAGTTTGTGACATTTGTTTGGTTGTTTTTCTTTTTGAATTAAATAGGTCACTATAGAGCGTACATCCTTTATAATTGACGGCTGATCTCCATCGCAGACTGCGCATTTAGCAAATGTGGTTTTGTATTTTTGCAATCGACTGACATGACCCCCGGCACATTTTACGCATGGGTACGACCTGGTGCAATAAGACCTAGAGTGACCGTATAGTTGACATCTAGAGCACTGGATTATGTTTCCCTTTTTATGAGGCGCTTGCTTAAATACTGTATTCCATAAATTTATTTAATGTTTTCTTTTGGTTCGAGATCTACGTAGAACATCATTAATGGTTGTTTAGTGACTCTCTGCCTTATGGTCTCTATGTTAAGTACTGTATGCCTGCTTTAATGTTTCTTTGGAAGGGTTTGTCGTTCAAATTGCATTTTGAATTTGGAGTGATCGGTGGGTATTTGGAGTTTGTGACATTTGTTTGGTTGTTTTTCTTTTTGAATTAAATAGGTCACTATAGAGCGTACATCCTTTATAATTGACGGCTGATCTCCATCGCAGACTGCGCATTTAGCAAATGTGGTTTTGTATTTTTGCAATCGACTGACATGACCCCCGGCACATTTTACGCATGGGTACGACCTGGTGCAATAAGACCTAGAGTGACCGTATAGTTGACATCTAGAGCACTGGATTATGTTTCCCTTTTTATGAGGCGCTTGCTTAAATACTGTATTCCATAAATTTATTTAATGTTTTCTTTTGGTTCGAGATCTACGTAGAACATCATTAATGGTTGTTTAGTGACTCTCTGCCTTATGGTCTCTATGTTAAGTACTGTATGTCAAAGTTGTGTAAAGTTCATTGATAATGTCCTGGTCCTAGTGGTGGATATTACGAAACACGGCTCGGTATGCTCTGTCCTGTTTCATTTGGTAGATGAGGTGAATTATTTTATTACTGTTCATATGTCTTATAAGTTTTCTATATGTTTCAGGATTTCGGGTGTTGATATTTATTGTATTGTTTGGTAAAGCTGTGCACTTATAGGTTTCTCTTTCTGTCACGTCTGTTAGATTTTTTATAATTTTGTTAAAATGGGTAACACCATATACGAAAATAGGTGGGGGATTAGGTATTTTCGTTGTTTTGTTGTTGTTTGTGGTACTACTGTTGTCGCTTTCTTTTTCAGATACATTTTGTAATGTAAATTTATTGTGGTTATTCACTTGTTGGGTATTTGTTATATTTATTGGTGATTTTGGATTTATTTTTCGTTTCCTATTAGCTTTAACTGTTTGCGTCGTGTGTGTCAGGTGCTTCGTCGCCACTATTTTCCATGGAGAATGCATCGCTTGTGTGTGGTGGTGGTACGAAGGGGGGATTTGAGAGGTGTTGCTGGGGGTTCCTGTTAAAATTGTATTGAGTGTGGATATGGCTGAGTGTTGGTTAGATTTAGATTTGGAGGTAAGGAACTTGATAAGTTCTGTATAAAGGGCATAGAATTTAGGTGTTGTGTCGAGTTTGAGCATTGCGAAATAGTTTGGCTACTATAGCAATTTAGCGGTTATATGTGTTGAAAACTTTGCATGTTGTATATCCGTAATTTTCTCGAGATATTTGAGTGTTTATTGCTGATGTCCCGTGGCCAGGTGGAATCGGGCCGTAGTTGGTTCCCGATGGGAACATGAATTTAACGTACTTACATATAAAAGAAAATGTTTATTTGTACATATTTACAGTTTAATTGACTTCACGTTCACTTATCAACGTATGGCATACAATCTTTCGAAGATAGTGGAACACAGCGAGTGTGTTTACTCTTCGAAAGATAAATGACAACTCAGGTTAAGATATTTAATGTAATTAACTTCATTTCGAGTAACGCCATAATCAATGACTAGAAAATGTTAATTGATGTGTTTTAACCAGTATAACGATTTTTATAATGTAGTCTACTAGTTAATTGTTTCCTTCTCCACTTGGTTGGTGTTTTTAAACTTTTTTATTTACTTTTGCTCAACTTTCAAATTTTAACCTCACTTTTGACCATATGTTGCATACATCTTTTAACAGTGAGTGTTATCCTTTATTATGAATATTTATTTTAATATTATACCTCTTAGATAATTGTTATGGCCTGATAATAAAACTAGTCTGGTTTCGAAACATGTCGCTACGCACAGCATTGTAATAATATCGTGGAGAAGACCAAAGAATTCTATTGCTGCATGTGTAATAAAATATTCTTCAATTTCGAGAAAAATACCTTTAAAATTCAGTTGCCCGCAATTTAAAAACATCAGACAAAATAAAAAATATAAAGTACGTAGGGCATCAAAATCAATAATAACTATATTACGTTTGTCTTCGTGTAGGTATCTTGGTAGGTATGTGAACATAAACGTAATATTTTCCTTGTTTATTGTTATTTGACCGGTTTGTATCGGAAATTAAATAATGGCGTTAGTAGTTATAGTTTCTTAATTGTCATAGGAAATAAATCATTATTAGGATAATTGCGAACACTTCACTTTAGGTTGTCAAAATTAAAAATAAAACAAGTGAAATGTTTTGGTATTTGTAACACTACCTGCAGTTCCCAAGCTGAAGTTAATTTGATTTTAATCTTCTTTTTCTTGAAACTGACACATATTTTGTACAGTGTATTCTAAAATGTGTGCAACATTTGGGACATATCTTTATGCTGATTTCTAATAGAATGTACACTTTCTAAAAGTTTGTGAATAATTTAAAAGCAGTTTGCAGAATATATTATTTTCTATTGTTTGACGGTTTGGCAGGAACGGAACTAATTTAAAATTGCGACAGGACTAAACTACCTTTATCTCTGAAACTTGTTGAAAAAGTTCTGAGTTATTGTATTTAAATGCACGGATATAGAGTTTTGATCAAAAATATAAGTATTTACTTTCTTCGTTTTTTAATTGAAAATTGTTGGTGCGCCTATAAAACTGACTATTTTCTTTACTAAGGTTCTATAAAACCCGATAGTCTACTATTCTGAAAAACAATCGTGTATCTGTGGAAAGCTTCTACAAAATCAGCAAACATTTTATAATATTACTTTCTACGTTTGAGTTTTCTAATTCTCGTATTGAAATAAAAATCGGCAGGCCATGGAATTAGACAATAATCGTAGGTATCTAAGAATAGTAGAGTTGTGATGTTATAAACATTTAATGAGGAAATAATTAGCTTCGTCAACACAACGCAATTGTCGACGCCAGCGCTAGCGCGTCGTACTTTTAAACTCGTCGCACGTGCTTTAAATGCGTACTTATACTCTAGTCTCATAATATACTATTAGAGAGAGATAAAGTTAGTTTATTCCTGGGAAATTTTAAATTAATTATATTTCCCGCCAAACCGTGAAACATTTGTTGCGAAGTTTTTGAAAGACGCTGTAGAGGAACTTTTTTGCAGATCTACTTGTTTATTCATTATCTATGTGAGATCTCAATATACGAAGAAGTGCAATTCACAATCACCCTTATGTATGTGTCTTTTGTAAGAGTGACTCATTTTTTATAAAAATATTGTATAGAACAGAAAATTCTTGACCTTTAAATGGCAGAAATTTTTATAATTATAATAAATTGTAAGTCCTTTAATGTGTATTGTATAATTTTTATAAAATAATAGTAACTGTTTTGAAATCGGCAATGAAGAAAGTCAAAATCGTCATTAAAATACGAGAAATTGGCAGTAAAGTAATTCATAACCTTGGTGCACCTGGTGCAATTGATATGTTGTAATTAATAGGTTGGGGACTAATATAATTAACTATTTATAGATAGCATTTCTTATGCGTTTCGCTACATTATTTTTCTTAATAAATAATTACGTATTATGGATTTTTTTAGTTTCTTATTCAAAAAATTATTGTTAGTCAGTACCGTTTACGACAATAATCTTGTTTTGCCAAAAAATATAGGTAGTTAGTACACAAATTTGAAACATTAATTACTAATATAAATGAGACGACTGCTACACTAATGATACTTATCTGTATTTAGTATCAGCTACGGAATTTCGCTCTTTGTTTATACAGGTACATATGCGAAGTTAATCTGGTTATGACTAAGCAGCTAAACGGTACAAGGCGATCTTGTGTCTTTAAAATACAAAAATAAAATGGTTAAGAAATAGGCAATCCCAGTGAAGTAATGCAAACGATAGAAGGACGTCTACGGAAACGTATATAAAACAAGGTAAATGAAACTACAGAACCAAACAAAGATATAACAAAAGAAAATTATCAATGTCGGATCAGTAGACATTCCAGAAGTAACAGTTCATGAGCTAAAATCTGAATTAAAGCATATGCGAAATGTAACGCCCCCGAGAAATAGAAAATCGCTATAGAAATGTTGAAATATAAAGGCAGAAGACCATTGAAAGTAGCATACCTCATCAATAGATGTATTGAAGAAGAACAAATACCTGATGATTGGTAAAACGCAACAATAATTCTAATACGTAAAAAGGCGACATAAGAAAATTAACAAACATCATCCTACTATCTACAATGTACAAACAACTGACGAGAATAATAACAAATCGACTGGAAAAGAAAATAGATTTCTATCAAGCAGTAGAACAGGCAGGCTTTTGAAAAGGTTTCTCGACTAGAGACCACTTGCAGACCCCAGAACTATTGTCGAAAAATGCAGTGAATATAATTTAGAACTTGAATTTGTAGACTTCGAGAAAGCATTTGACTCAATAGAAGTGGCCACTATGTTAAAATCAATGGATGCATGCCGAATAGACACCAATAGACTACTAAAATACTGCCGCATGCTTTAGCAACAATACTAATCTCGCAGCTAGGTAGCCTGGAATGAACCCCTAACGAAAGACAGCATCTCCATAAACATTCACTTCAGTCTTCAACTACAATCACAAACCCATGTCAGTACTCAAAACAAGAGCACTAAAAACCCACAGAAACATATCACAACAAACACGAAAGTTAAATCCAAGCCAACCAGAGAACAAATGGGAAATAATAAAACCAGATATTTTGGGAGAAAATGCGATAGATTATTTCCCAACAAAACTGCCCAATATAATAGCTATTTATGCAACAAGTGCTAGTTATATTACAGCTAGACAATGGCCCCCTGTGTAAAACTGCAAGCTTGCAACCTTGAACAATAATAGCTTATTTCTGTGAACTGCAAGTCTGCAACCTTGAACGCACGTGCTTCCTGTCTCACGCTCCCTTTTAGAGATAACGCTTATCTTAGCTGATTAGACATAGTATATATACAAGTAGCCTGCACCTCTAAGATAAGTTCCAGTTAGTTCGTAGCTAGATGTAAGAAATTGTCTGGCAGCTAATCTGTGTGCTTCCAATGTTATATTTCATTGTAAAATAAAAATAAACGTTTTTTAAAAAGTTGTTTCGGCGGCCTTTTAATAAAACTGGCGCAGTCGTTCGGATTGTGGAGGAAAACCTGGAAAACTACAAACATCGAGTCGACCAGCAACTTTCCTTGAGGTTCAGCTCTTTGCCGCAAATCGACACCTACCACCCAGCGGATCTTCGGACATCTCCAACAGGGACAAACATCGCCCGATCGTGAGAAGCGCTCGTCGACCCAGCTCCTGCTCCTCCGTGGTTATTGGAACCATCTGGTCATTGGGACCACTTGATCATTGGGATCAGTCTCTGGTTTGGCAACGTCAACAACGACGACCCCAGGACAACTTTTGGATGACGCTCTAGCGTTAAGCAGACCATCCAAAGTCGGACTTCAGGACCTAGCTGTTTGCAGGCCAGCCGACATCAACAGGATCGACGCATCCTTTTTGAAGACAACAGGACGTAGCAGATCGCACGCCGTTCGTCAATTGTAACGCACAATGTAAGTGCATATTTTTATAATTCAAAGTAATAATTTTCAAGCTTTAGAGAAAAAGCAAAGGTATATTTTAAAAATAATAATTTTCAAGCTTTAGAGAAAAAGCAAGGTATATTTTAAAGGCAACAAAGTAACGACTATTAAAGCGTTCGCCTAAGTAATAATTTTCAAGTTTTAAAGAAAAAGCAAAATAAAAAATTTTAAAGGCAACAAAGTAACGTATATAATTTTCAAAAGTAATAATTATTAAAGCGTTCGCCTAAACAACAAGGTAATAATTTTAAAGGCAACAAAGTAAAGTTATTAAAGCGTTCGCCTAAGCAACAAAGTTAAATAATATAAAAATTAAAAAATTATACTAACATAGTTTTAAATATTTATTTATAAGATCAGGCAGAACGTAGTAAGCCAGACCAATTGCTGCACATACTAGGTGTGCTTAATTTGCATTCGTGCTTGCGTTCTTGCGCGTAGGCATCCCCTAGTCATTAAACTGTTTACTAACATAAACAAAATTAAAAATCAAGTGAAACAAATAAAGTAAAATTAATTTTTGTCTACAAAAATTCTTATGTTAAGGCGAGAATCTTAAGTAAAAACACCTAGAAATTTATTTTTTTTAACAACTATAAAATTTTTATGTTTAGATCACCATTATCTTGAAGTATTAGATAAAAAATTATATTTTGAAACTATTGTAAAAATTTTATGTCACGAGATCGATCACGCTCACCAAGGAGTTCTATCCCTAGAATTTTATTTTTAAATAATTGTAACAACATTAGCAACCCAAATATGGTTAACCAAAACGCATCATTGTTTCCCCCCACATTTTAATGTAGCTTTACTAAATGAAATTCCCACATATGATGGTAATCAAGCCACTCTTTCGGAATTTGTCAGATCCGCAGAAATCATTGCAACTAAATTTTGCACAGAAAATTCAAACGATTATATCAACCACATAATTTTAAATTCGATAAGGAATAAATTAAAAGGTCAAGCGTTAGAAGTAATTACAGGTTACCAGTATGATACTTGGAAAGACTTAAAAAATGTCTTAATTGAAAATTTTGGCGACCAAAGGTCAGAATTGAATCTTTTAATTGATTTAACCAAACTAAAACAGAATAAAGACTCTCCCATAGAATTTTTCAATAAAGTTAGAACCCATTTGGCTATTTTTAATTCAAAAGTTTCTCTGAGTCAAGAATCAAAAGACATTATTACTTATAAATTAAAGGCTAATAAAGATTTAGCACTTCGCACTTTCACAAGTGGACTAAATGAAAATTTAGGAAGCTTTGTAAGAAGTAGAAATCCAACTTCACTAGAACAAGCCTTAAGCATAGTAAAAGAAGAAATTGATATCAGATATTCTCAAAATCAAAATAATTTTCAAAGTCAAAATTAAATAAATCAAATTTAACTTCCAATATTCAAACACGAAATTCACATCAACCTAAATTTAATAACCCAAATTTTATGCAAAGACCATTCCAATCAAATCGAAGTAATTTTAATCAAAATCCCAACTATTTTAAAAATACAACGAATTTTAACAATCAGGAATAATTCTAGAATAACTCAAAATTCAAGCTTTAATGCATTTGCACCAAAACCAAATTTTTCACCAACAAATAAACCAGAACCTATGGACTTTAGCACTATAAAAAGACCAGCTACTCAACAATCAAATTTCCCCAATAAATATCGAGCAAATTCTCAAAACGTTAATCGAAATTTTAATCATTTAAATTATCATCAAGAAAAACCTCCGGATAAATATGAAAACTTAGCCGAACATTTATTTGAAAATGGAGAATTTTCAACTCCAGAAAATTTTAACGAAAACCCTCAGGAATATTTGACCCTGACAATTTTCAAGATACAACTGAAAATTTCGAATCACAAGATTTAGACCATACTTACGATTATTCGAATATCCAGATCCAAACGATACCGTAAATTTTCATTAAGAGCCTCGGAAAAGAATATTTTAACTTTTAATATAAATCCAAAATCAAACCTTCCTTATATTATAATTCCCGCCACCGGCGATAAACTTTTAATAGATACAGGTAGCTCACAAACAATAATTTCTCCAGAATTTGTACAACAACATTTCCAAATTATATTTATGAAACAGAATTCGAGATAGTTACATCTCATGGAATTTCTCAACATAACTTAATTGCAGATTTACCAATCCCCAGTCTTTTTTAGGAAAACGGAACACATACATGTTATTTATATAATTTTAAACCAAGACTATATAGGACTTATGGATCCGATTTATTTCAAAATTATCCTCACGAATAGATTATAAATGGATGCATATTCAGACAGAAAGAGCTACGATACCATTTTATTACAACCCGTAAAAACTAAACAAAAAAAAAGTGAAACTAATGTAATTTTTCCAAACCTAAAAATTAAGATTTTTATTTTCTCAACAAAACCTACAGTTAACCCTGTGTACAGAACTTTTCGTAAAATTTATCAGCATAAATAAAATGGAACTAAAATAACTCCAAAGTTAAAATTTAATGAAAAATTAGTCATGCCTTCAGCAATTGAAACCATACAATAATCAATTTAAAACAAGCGTAATTAATACTTTAAATGAAATACAAGAAATTAATATTTATAATCCTTAATCTTATAAAAATAAAAATTATGAACTCAACAAAAATCAGTCTATCAGATTTAACAACTTTAATATAAAAACTCCAAACATTAAAAGTATTTTAGATAATTAATTTAAATAACAATTTTTTTTAACAACTTTAATATAAAAACTCCAAACATTAAAAGTATTTTAGATAATTAATTTAAATAACAATTAAAAATAAAATTTTTTTTTTTTGAGATTAGACCATTTAAACGAAGATGAATAAACTCTTTTGACTAATTTATGTTTTCAATACAGAGATATATTTTACTCTCCCGAAATACCTTTATCCGTTATGAAACTGACAATAAAAGTCGACTCATAAGATTTAGTAATTCAAACATAAATTTGTAAAATATTTAGATTATATAGCTACTTTAGAAGGAATGAAATCAGATTCATCTAAAAATCAGCAATAAAAAATTTCCCAGCACCTAAAACAAGAACCGATATAAAATCATTCTTAGGACTATTTGGCTATTATAGAAAATTTGTCAAAGACTTTGCCAAAATAACTAAATTTTTAACCGTATGTTTAAAGAAAGAAAATAAAATTGTACACACCCCTGAATTTTTGAAGAACTTTGAGTATTGCAAACAAATTTTAATGAATGAACCAGTACTTCAATATCCTGATTTTGAAAAACCTTTCGAACTGACTACCGATGCATCTAAATTTGCGATAGGCGCGGTATTATCCCAAGATGGTAAACCCACCTGTTATGCCTCCAGAACCCTTAATAATGCAGAACAAAATTATACTACAATTGAACGAGAACTCCTAGCCATAGTTTGGGCAACCAAACAATTTCGTCCATATCTGTATGGAGTAAAATTTAAATTGTACACCGATCATAGACCGCTTGTTTGGCTCAAAAATTTAAAAGAACCAAATTCCAAATTAACTCGTTGGGCACTTAAATTAGAAGAATACGACTTTACCGTAAACTATCTACCAGGCAAATTAAATAAAGTTGCCGACGCTCTGTCACGTGTTCAAATTCACCCCATGACTTTAGAAACACCCGATAGACTTCATACACCAACACCAATACAAGGTAACGAAAGCTTAATGGCAAGTAGGGCAAGCACCCCCGACATACAAGACTTTTTTTCAGTACCGACCATCGGACCACCAAAATCAGAAACGCCTAAAGTAAAAGTTATATCCGACATTCAAATAAGACCACCAAATAACGACGATAATAAATCCTATGTCGAAACAATACATTCGCAACAATCGTCTACCCCCGTGATCGATATTGCCGAAAAACCTGTACAACAATTATCAAATTGAATTTGTAATTTCTCAGCTACCACGAGATATCAGAATCACTAAATACGACGGAATTACACATTATTCTGTATCCCTAAATAATACAAATAAAATTGACGTATTCAACAGGCTATTAATTGAACATTGTGAACCTAGAACACATTACTATTGCTATTTTCCTAACGACGAACTTTGTTTAGATTTTTAAAATTTTTTGCAAAACATAATTAACGATAACACACCCAAATTTCATCGATGTATGTCACAAGTGACTTACGTTCTAAATCCACAAGATCGTCAATATCAAATCCAAAATTACCATCTAGGCAAAACCAATCACCGTGGTATCAATGAAACAATTGAACACATAAAAAGAAAATATTATTGGAAATCAATTAATAAAGATGTCACCGATTATATTAATAATTGTCATATTTGTAAAACGCAAAAGTACAATAGAAACCCAATTAAGCAGCCTTTACAGCTTACTCCTACACAAAACCAACCATTTCATACTATTCACTTGGATATTTTTCAGATAGGTAAGAGAAGCTATCTAACAATAATAGATTCATTTTCCAAATTCGCCCAAGCATATTATATTAAATCTCGAAATTTAACAGACATCATTGAACAATTACTTAATTATATGTGTACTTTTACTACACCAAATATCATTATAGCTGATGGAGAATTTAACAAAAATATTTTTAAAGACTTCATAGCTTTACATAAAATCCGGTTGCATACGACAACCCCACATCACCATCAATCTAATTCCCCAATTGAACGATTGCATTCGACAATAATTGAACACTATCGACTATTGACGGATGTACCTGAACAAAACAAAATTCAATATTGTATTCTTGCATACAATCATACGATACACTCTAATCTCAATTTAACCCCTTTTGAGATTGTATTTGGTCATACTGAATGTAGAAATCAGTTCGATTTAGACTATACAAAAACCTACTATCATGATTATTTATCTGGTCACAAAATCCGCATGAAAAAAATTAACGAAATATTGCAAGGCAAGCAAATTGATACTAAAGAGAAGCGAAATTTAAAATTCAATCCAACTCGGAAAAATAAAACATTTCAATTAAACGAAAAAGTATTTGTTAAAACTAATTCCAGAAGCAAAGATGAACCAAAATTTATAGGACCATATACAATATCCCAAATTTTAGAACATGACATATACGAGTTAATACCCCATAATGGATCGTCCAACATTAGACGCCATGCTAATGAATTACTACCTTATTCAGACTTATTACCTTCATCGTCTGTATCTTGATTAAATATTCAATCATACAAGGCGATATAATATTGTAAATATTTTAAAATATAATCTAGAACTATATTCTTTAAATTTAGGCAATGTAGTTCTTAAATAAAGCAAATAGACGCTTATTAGAAATATATATGATATCCCTATTTTTATTCGTCATGATACACTTACAAACAATTTAATGAAAATCGTATCGCTACTTTATTATTCAGTATAAAAGAACCTCAAATGAAATTGTTAATTTAAAAATTTCAAACATTGACCGCTTAATAATTCCTGAATCGAACCACATAAATGTTTCAAAGATTGACTTGATACCTGTTGACACCCAGAAATTGGTTGAGGACCGAATTAAGCTTAATAAATATGAAAATTTGTTAAAACCTGTTAATTATATTAAATCTGATAATTTAAGTGTGTCTGCGATTATATTGACGCTATTTACTATTCTTATGTTAATAATTTTTATATTGTATTTGTATTATAATAGAAACACAATGAAGATTAAACTTATTAGATTTTTAAATAAAGATTTTGAACCAGTTAACGTAAATGCATAAGTTTAATTGTCTTTTCTTTTTTGTAAGTTCAATAGAGGCATATTTGAATACCGCTATTGAACATTTTATCGGCGGACGAGTTATATTACAGCTAGACAATGGCCCCCTGTGTAAAACTGC
Organism: Agriotes lineatus; assembly: GCA_940337035.1. Taxonomy (NCBI): domain Eukaryota; kingdom Metazoa; phylum Arthropoda; class Insecta; order Coleoptera; family Elateridae; genus Agriotes; species Agriotes lineatus. The sequence continues at coordinate 111,962 of CALNHX010003636.1, read as the reverse complement.
AAGCTTGCAACCTTGAACAATAATAGCTTATTTCTGTGAACTGCAAGTCTGCAACCTTGAACGCACGTGGCTTCCTGTCTCACGCTCCCTTTTAGAGATAACGCTTATCTTAGCTGATTAGACATAGTATATATACAAGTAGCCTGCACCTCTAAGATAAGTTCCAGTTAGTTCGTAGCTAGATGTAAGAAATTGTCTGGCAGCTAATCTGTGTGCTTCCAATGTTATATTTCATTGTAAAATAAAAATAAACGTTTTTTAAAAAGTCGTTTCGGCGGCCTTTTAATAAAACTTGCTAAAAGTCGTTTATGCGCGAGACATGTTATGAAACTCAGCCTTCGGCTTCGTTTCATAATTTTCATGTCTCGCGCATAAACGTCGACTTTTAGCACTTGTTGCATAAATAGCTATTATCTACGACCTTAATTTTACCGTTATTAATCCATAAATATCGATTTAAGAAAGGTTCGCATCTGCGACACTTTTAATTTATGTCATAATGAACAGTAGCCTACGCCGCGCGGGCGATTGTTTGGCGACGCCCGTGCTGTCAAGGTGAGTTACGAAATGTAATTATTGATACTCCACATATGACTGTATTCATTACATAACGCTTTAATTATTTCAAAAACGCTTTACCTGTAACGCAAGAAGCAACTAGAATAGCTTTACAACTTCACTTGCAGTTCGAAATTGTAGTTTTGTAACCTCACTTCACTTTTAGCCCGTGTGCTAAAAGTAAACAGCTGATTTCTTTAAACACGGTAAACTATAAAACGTCACTTTTAGTGAAACAAGCTAGCGCTAAAAGGCCTACTTTTAGTAGTGGTCGTAGATAAAGTATATTAAATTAGTAAAAACTAACATATTAACACCAGCAAAAATTTGAAACGTAATAGCTTTCATGGTGTTAGCAATGTAAATAACAGAGATTGCATAGAAGGAACAAAGCCAATGATAGCCATGACAAAATTTGTGATAACAGGCTAACGTAGGAACGATCATAAAATCGGAACATTTAATAAAGAGCGGCTCCTCAAGTCTAAATTTCCCAATCGTAACCGAAACTTGAATTATCAACACGATGTATCGCTGAAAACGCGTGGCCTTTGAAATAACAGGTGAATGCATTCGTGGAAAGCATGTATTCAAGATCATTGTCAGCGATCCAAAGACACACCTTGTCCCAATTTTCCGACGTAATGGAATTGAAAAACCGATGATCCAAGGTGAGGTTAATGATAGGAGAAGAACATGATATCCTCGGAATAAATTCCTTGGCCAAGTAATTGACCTTGCAAAACTATATCCGAATATTTAAAGAATGCACTTCCTAGAGTACTGAAACTGAAAAGTACTGTTACGGGTCAAAAGTCATTTATAAGTAGCTACGTATTCAATTGCCCTTTCACTGCGAAATCAAATATTACCTACAATATACTTTAAACTATAAGTCAAGTGTCGTATGTCAAATTAATATTTCTAATTGGTCGTAAAGCTATTTTATACAACATTTCAAGCTCCAAGGTATTCTGCTTGCCTATCCTGGTTTTCTCAAGGTTTTGCAAATTTTGGAATGTTCCATTTGTATTTCGGATTTGTCACTTGCATCCTTAGTTGAGGATTCACTTTGGTGTTGCGATTTCCTTTCAGAAAGATTGATGCAGTTCCTGGTTCGTGATATTCTCAAAATCAGATACATTCTGGATTTTACCTGACAGTATGCTATAATTTTGGCAAACGAAGTAGAACATCTCAAAAAGAAGCTAGGACTACCAGCTTAATTTTTTACTATTTGCTTAGATTCTATTGCGCCCCATTCTTTTTAGCTCCTTCTAGTTATGAGAGAATACATTTTGTCGTGTAAGCCAAGGACCTCCTTTTCGATTGACGGATTTTTGGGTATTTGTGGCTTATCGTCATGACTTTGTCCCGGGAAAGCTTCCGATGCGCCTGCTTTCTACATGGGAGCAACAGATCTGTGCTTAACTAACCTCTTCCCTTGCATTAAAAATATTGCGACACGATATAGTTGCGACCTCGACATAATCTGTAATTATGCAATTCGTTTTAATATGTTTGTGTTACGCGATTGTTTTTAATGTATCCGTCAGATACCAGGCTGGTTTCTTGATTACATAAATGCAGTATAATATAAAACTTACCTGTGTAAAGTAATTATTTTGAAGTCACTGTTTAGCCGTTTACTTGCGATAATTTTTTCAATGTCAAATGCAATTGAAATTTCGGATGTATCACGTACCATCCAAGTTACTATTATTTTTCTTTTGGATTTTGTGAGGCAATTTCTGCATGTGCCTTCATCTAGGTTGAATTAAACTTAGTTATTCCCCTATTGCAAGATATTGTGTTAATAATTCTTTTTACCCGACAAAGTGAAACTGATGATTATTAACTAATTACTAAGCCTATTACGGGTTATATAATGCTCTACCCTGAACCAAGATATTGGGGTCTGTAGGACTTTGCTGCTAATTATTAATTGCACGAGACTGTCCTTACAACTGTGGATTTAGGATCAAATTCAGTGCGAACCCAAAATCTAACCTTTAATAGCGCTATCGCGGTTTTGCGCTTTTACCGAGTAACCTAGGTATTGCAAGTAGTTAATGCTACAGTCACTTTTTTTGTGTATTACGTATTTATGCTAAATGCTCATAACTTTTGATTATCGTATTTTGACCTTTAAAACGACCCTACGTCACTATTTAGATTTTACTTATGATATTTATGGTGATAGTTGTGCTTTATTGTCGTGTTTTGTGTATGTACTACCGAGCACTTTTGTTATTTTTTGTTTTACGATAAAGAAAGTATTAGATTCACCCCAAAAATTCGAAATTGATTTTTCAACAGATCTTCACGTTTTAGAGTCCCCTGAACCCAAAACACATGTTTTTGTTCATTGGTCTGTCTGTCTGTCTGTAAACAAGATATCTCAAAAACTAAAAGAGGTATGGCATTGAAACTTCATATATATGTTTTATATACTATATAGATGCGACAGCAAACTTTTGAAAAAAATCGCATAACCGGAAGTAGGTGTTTACTCTCGTGATTTTTCAGTTTCTTTCGATTTTTTAAAAAACGGCTCCAACGATTGTTTTCAAACTTTACATTTTTAATATGTATTAATGTGAAATAGGTGATTTTCCAGTTTTTGTTATGTTTTTCTTGTTTTTATTAACTCCTATTTTAAATAGAACACCCGATATATTATTACATTCTTGAATCCGGCTTAAAATTTTAGAGAAAATTTGTTTCTTTAACTAACGCTCTATTTTGTACCGTTTTGTAGAATTTGTAATTTTTGAAAATTTTTGAAAAATTCTTAAAAATTAAAAATCAAATTTTGGCAAATTATAAGATCACTGTAAAAGGAAGTTGTGTGAGTGTATTACACCAGATTTTTTTATTAGGAAAATGCTGGATTACTTGCTACTTGGCGGCCATATTTTTTTTCAGCTTAAGATTCGAGTTTTTTGTTTCACCCACGACCAGCTCCGGCTGAGAAGATTGTTCTCTTCTATTTGCTATGAGAGTGACGTTGCAATGCATACGTTTATTATAGGTAATATTAGGCAGTTCTTCAGCTAAGTCAGAAGAAGATGACATTAATGGAACAGTTGGTCGAAAGTTCTTATAAGTAGTAATGCGGTAGCAATGACCAAAAGTTATTTCGGAGGAGTTAACGGCCATTGTCATTAACTAACAAACGACTTCCGGAATTGGACCTGGTCGTTATTGAGGTCGAAGAACTCAACGTTTCGCCCACTTTTGCAAGAGGCTTTATCAAGGGAAAAGCAAACGAACAGAGTATCTCAACGTGTAAACGTCGCTAGAGGCGCAACTCTTCTCAAGAGAACTCTCTAAAGAGGACCTGTAATATTCTATTACTAATTCAAATTATATTGTGATTTTTCTAATGAAACACATATGCGACTTTTTATCACTTTTTTATTTCAACTGACTCTAAATCTAGTTTTCTACAATCTTCTCCACCCCACGTGAAAACTGAGGGTCTTATTAAGTTGTCTGTAAAACACACAACTTTGAACAGGTCTGACATAGTTTCCTTTGTTCGTTTTTACAATGGCAACCCGTACAACTCCGTCTCTTCCGGGAAACACTTCTTCAATTTTTCCTAACATCCACTGATTACGGGAAGCCTTTTCATCAACGATAATCACTATGTCTCCTATTTTAACTAGTTCTGTTTTTGAGTGCTACTTTTGTCTTTTAATTAAAGTTGGTCGGTACTATAAAACCCATCGCTTTCAGTTACAAACTTCGGTTGTAATTTCACAGTAGGTGTTGACATCTCCAGGTCTCAGTAGTAAAAATTAGTTATGGATAATTGCCTCAGGTTCATCAGGGTCAACAGACACGTGCGTTAGTGGTCTGCTATTTACAGTATACTCAACTTCTGCTAATAACGTATAAAGAACTTCTTCCTTAGGGTTTACTGTTTTCAATACAACTTTAAGCGCAGTTTTTACTGAGTGTACCATCCGTTCTCAGACCTCTCCCATTGAGGCCGATGCTGGCGCGTTGAATTTCCAAGAAATAGCTTTGAGATAGAGTTCATCTTTAATTTTTGACTGATCGATAGATTGTATCAAATCTCTTAACTCTCTTTCTGCTCCAACAAAATTAGTTCCGTTGTCTGTTACAAATTCCAATGGCTGGTATCCAATCATGACGCCAATTCAATATGTACCGCACGTATCGAAAGGCATGTGAATAGTACACCATTCCTTTTTTCTGTTCTTCCACCAATTGACACCGGCATAGGGCCAAAGAAATCTATTCCTACGTAGAAAAAGGGAAATACAGACGACTGTAATCTCTCTGGAGGTAAACACCCCATTTCTGGAACCGTAGGCTTACTTTCTGAATTGCACATTTTCTACAACTTTCAAAACATTTCTTAACAGCAGTCCGGCAATGAAAAATCCAGTATTAAAGTCTGGAGTTATTTATAACAGTTTCAACTCCAACGTGAATAGCTTTTTCATGATAAAAGTGAATTAAAAGTTCAACAATTTTGTGTTTAGGGTCTAAAATGATAGGGTTTCGTACATCAAATTCCAAATTCAGTTTCCTAGTATCTGGAAATCTTCCTTTTAACCGAATGATTCCATTTTTATCTAAGAATGGAGAAAGCTTATACAAACGATTACTAGTTTGCAGCTCTTTGTTTCTTTGTAATGCATGCAATTCTTCTTGGAAAGTATCGCTTTGGCATTTTCTTATTAATAACTTACGAGCTTCTTCTAAAATATCTACGTCTAACTGTAAAATTTGATTTCTTTCACCTTTCTTAAGTTTTAACATTTTTACACCGTATAGAATCCAACCTGTTACTCGAAGTAATCGTAACCACTTAGAAAATATTGTTATATCTGGCACAATGTTTAGGTCACTCGTACTTTGGAATTGATATAAAACAAAAGCAGTTTCTTGGTTCACACAGTCTGGTTCCTTTGGCCAAAAATATTCGAGCTGCTTTAAAAATGTTGGTCAGGTAAACCAATTACTTGAAGGGCTAGAGTCCAGTTTTGTTATATCTTTAGTTGCTAGATAGCAACATTGTCCTCTGAAGGTGTCCAATGCCATTGTGACACACTGGTATTTTCGTGAATTTCCCCTAGACGACAGGCAACAAATATAGGGAATCTTCTACACTCAGATCTTATTTGTTTTAAACCAACAAGTGGGCCAGTCCAATAATAAACTGATCTGATTTTGGAACAGTTTGTTGATTGATTGGGGCAAGTTTGCACTTGGAAGTAACAAAGCTTGTCAATATATTTTCATCAATTTTAACTCGTAAGAACGCAACTACTGCATATGCTTTGTCACTTGCGTCAGAAAATAAATGTAGATCGACAAAATTTTCCACTTTCATAAGGCTAGGAAAATAACACCTGCTAATAGATATGGGTGCGAGATTATGGAGTTCTTTAAGCCAATTATACCATACTGTAAAGAGATTTTCAGGTATCTCAGTGTCCCAGTCTATGCTACTTCTCCAAATGTTCTGTAATAATATTCTCGCTTTTATGATGAAAGGATTCAAGAACCCAAGGGAATCAAATATTGACATTACAATACGAAGGACTTCTCTTTTAGTGGCAACTCTTGAGCCGCTTGAAACATCATCTGGGATTTTCTGAAAATGTATATTAAAAACAAATTCATCAGATGTTGGAGACCACGAAAGTTCAAGAACCCTTTCTATTTTCTCTGAATCGACTTTTAAATTATTTGACGTTTCGGCTCTCAAATGTATTGGTATCGAGTTCATTACTAATGGTGAGTTGCTTATCCATTTTGTCATCTCAAATCCACCCCGTTTATGAACAATTATAATATTTTTAACTCTCTCAATGGCTTCGGCTATTGTATTGGTAAAATCTAAATAGTCGTCGACATAATGTTGTTTCTTTATCGCCCGCTTAATTCCTGGATACTCATTTTCATATTCTTCTGTGTTTCTATTCTTTACAAACTGGGCTACCGATGGAGATGATACTGCGCCAAATATCATAACATTCATTTAGTAAACATATGGTTTTTTATCTTTGTTTCCTTCACGTCAAAAAAATCTCTGACTACATCTATCTTCTGGTCTATCACTACCTGGTGAAACATTTCTTTTATATCTCCGCATAAAGCTATACGACCTTGCCTAAATCGCCGTAAAACTGCAACAAGGGACGGAACGAAATCAGGGCCTCGAAAAAGAAAGTCATTCAGACCATATCCGAAAGATTTTGCTGCGGCATCAAACACAAGGCGGATTTTTCCAGGTTTGTTAATAGTCCATACAGCAAAATTTGGCAGGTCTTTTGAGCGACTGAATTACCTATCTTCTTATGTGTAGATATGCCCGATTCCACTTCATAATTTGTGCTTGTAGTCTGTTTTGCGTTTTTTACCCAATCGCTTACCTTCACAGGGTCTTCGTAAAGATGATCAGAAACTTGATTGTAAATCTGAGTGGGTTGAACATTTTCTTCATTTTGTTCTTCCAATAACAGTTTTTTAATTTCCATTTCTCTCTGCGCATTCTGTTCTCGTTCTTTAATAGCTTTTAACTTTTCTTGTGTTTCTTCTTCATCTAGCTGTTTCTGTTGCTGCAACAACTTTAATTCTAAGTTCGACCTAGAAACAGAAGAACATTTAGATCAAACCGATGGAGATCTAACACACAAGTTATGCTTAGAAGGCAGAGAACCGCAACCAACAGGATGTATAATCTCCGATCTTGTAGTTTTATTCTCAACTTGTTCAGCAACAGTGTATTCCTTTCCAGTAAAAAGTTGTCAGAATCTGCTTTAGCAATACCGACCTTGTAGTTTCTTTTACCAACAACATCTTGAACCATAATCCTGTCTGAAACTACTTGCTCATGTTCAGCATTACTCATGTATCTGAATATTCTGGGAGGAACAGCCTCGTTTCCCGCATCATTTTTACTTTCTCCCTTATCCATAGCGTGTTTATTGTACCTTGAAGGACCAATGTAATATTCTATTTATTACTAATTCAAATTATATTGTGATTTTTCTAATGAAACACATATGTAATTTTTGTAATTTTTTTAGTTTAACTGACTCTTAATCTAGTTTTCTATAGGGCCCGACTTATTAACGGTTCCGCTGCCGGGTTTCGGAAGAGGAACCGGATTCCCTCTCGCCCCAAGGTGAGTAGCGTGCGTCCTGTACACATAGAGTACTGTACTTTAACGCGCACCTTCATCAACATCGGCTAGCGCCTAGGGCTTAGGATCGACTGACTAGTGTGCAACGGCTGTTCATACGAAATCCTTCTCACGTCAGTCCTTCAAGGCCTCGCTGGAGTATTTGCTACTACCACCAAGATCTGCACCGACGGCGGCTTCCGAGGGGCTCGAGCCCAGTCCTTCTGCGCTTACCGCCACGCCGCGACCTTCCTACTGGTCAGGGCTTCATGGCGGCCTCGTATCGTAGAGGCGACTACACATGCAGCTGACGGCTAAGTATAAGGTTTTCTCCTGATTAAGCCCATTACGAAAGTGGAAGAAACGTTGAGTTCTTCGACCTCAATCACGACACGGTCTAATACCGAAATTCATTTAGTGCACAATGACCAAAAGTATTGGAATTGCTAGAATTTTATGAGAATGAAATTAATTACTAAATGCAGTGAAATTCTAAAATAAAGGTTCTAATAAAGATAAAAAAATTTGAACATGTTTGAAGTGCTTTCCAATCTCGATTAAGGCAATGTTATGAGTTGTAGATCAGTTGTAACTCGGCTGATCTCATTATAGTAAAATCCTTATAGAAGCCGTCCTTACCTGTATAATAGGAGACTGTTTTATTTAGTCGTACCAACGCTATATCGTTGAAACCAAATTCGAAAGCAAATGGGTGCGATATTACATCCTCTATGCCATATATTTCAGTTTCAGTGCAATCAGTTGCATCAACATCTGGATCCTTAACACAAGATGTTTCGTTAAATCGATAAAAATCTCCAAGTCGAACACTGAAGTAATGCAGAAATTATTAAGATTACTTATAGCTACATTTTAATAGACTTACATTTTATTATCCCGATAATGGTCCAAACAAGTTCCTGTTGTAAGAACGTACCTTGAATTGATCAACGTTCCTGTACAATGGTCTTCATACTCTTCATACCTAGTAATTATTGCTATCCACGGAAATTCGTCTATAGCTATGGCGGTGGACGAAGAAAAATAATCGTCTCGATGCTGTAATCCACAAAGACGAGTTTCAAGAAATTTAGTTGGAACGTCGGCTGGTTTTAGTTCTTCTCTTTTATGAACAATTGTCGAATTTGATGACATCACACAACACACAGTAAACCCATTTATAGTATCGTCTCTTTCGCATATAAATCCACTTAAGTGTGCTGCTTCTACTGCATTAGTTACATCTGTAAAGGCGTCCCGCAGCGCCGCACAGTAAAATACGGAAAAGCATTTTCCTATTTCTCCATTTGGGGTCGTACATGGGTCTATAATTAATAAAATGTATTAACAACGTTCGCCCTATATTAGTGTATATGTTGCCGACAAAGTGTAAAAACAAGTGAATCCGCGGATTGCCTATGTAATCTGCAGAATAGTCAAATTCCCAGACAATTCGAGGATTGACGTCTGTTCCAGACATCTCACATAGCGATTGTCATATTTTAGACAACGCACGAAATAATTTACCACTTAGGCAATCTAGAGACTGACAAGAAGCAGTCCGCACTTTGACTAGACGGAGTTGTACGATCATAAGAATGGAGAGTCACGGCGTGTTTTGGACCCAGTTATCAACATTAAGTGAATAAGAAAATTACAATAGCTTTGCTCTACCGTCGCAATAACAAGAAAAGGCGATTAAATTTATTGTTAACGCTAAAACAAACAAAAACAAAAAGAAATATTATAGACTTGAAAATGATTAAGAAAGTGAGGTTGAGTATCATACAAAATTTCTTACTGTCATTGGTTTTTTTGCATATATGGAGTATTAACCCGTGAGGGGTTGCTAACTCTATCGGTCACATCCCTAGCAGGCGGATCGGGGAAGGCCAATTAGATATAGCACGTACCGCGTAAACCAAATTTTCGGGGAGTACCAAAACTAGCATAGAAGCTAATGGCTTTTATTAGCGACTAAATGACTGCCGGAATAAGCAAGTCCCATCTTGGTGGCCAAAAACTTAGAGCGGATGAGCTATTGGGAATAGAGCAATGTGTACGTTGGAACACTGGCCCTAAAGGCGGAGGGGCCTTGATTAAAGGTTAACAGCGTATGGATGCAGAAACCAACGAGACATCACTGAATTAAAGACTTACTTAGGTATTTATAGTTCACCATCATCATGAATAGAATCAAATAAAATATGCTGAAGGTTCAAATTCCCCGATCAGTTTTCTAATAAGATCTTGCAAAATTTACTAACTACCTAAATAGGAACGTGGAATGTTACCAGCATGTATGCAGCCGGGAAATTACAAAACATTCACAAGAGATGCATAGATTACATATAGATATTTTGGGCATCAACTGAACGAGATGGTCAAACTCAGGACTACGTGAAATAGAAACGCCCCACTTTGGGCGCCAAATTTTTATTACGCCAACGATTCCTAAAGAATGTCGAACGTTGTTAATTGGAACCGTGTTTTCCGACGTTGGTAATAAATGTTGCAAACTAGCTCGCGTGATTATCTGTTAAAACAACCATCACATGTACTTACAAAGGGGGCCAGAGCCAATACGGCTGCTCCATCGAATAACACAGTATGTGATAATGAGTAAAATGTTGGGAAACAAGGAAACACTTTAGATCGATGGCCCCACACTCTGCATGCATTCCCAAAGTTAAATCCCGCATATTTGCAGTCTGTATTAAAGTATAATTTTTACTGTCTGACCAAAAATCTTGCAACCCTAAAGTTTTATGGTAAAATGTAGTTACTGTGTTTTGAAATCCAATGGGTGGGCGGAAGTGAGAATAAAATTAATTTTATACACAGTATCTACAAGAACAGTTTTATTATTTTTTTTACGATAGCTATACGAATTTTTTTTATCAAAAAGATATGATGGACAACTTAAACAAATACAAAAACAATAAAAATATTCAAAATTTATGATCTGCAACAAAACACAGTATCTCGTAGATACTGTGTTATACACAGAATTTTGACAAAAAAGTTTGCTCGTTGTTTTTCTAAAACACAGTAACTACCAGATACTGTGTTTTCTTTGGTTCTTTCGAACATTATAATGACTTGCTGTGTTTTGAATTGGAGAACAGAAGAAATGCATGTAGATACTGTGTTTATGGGTAGCTCTAAATACGTAACCAGTATAGATAGCTCAAATCTGATTAGCTAGAAAGATGCGGGGCAACACAGTATCTACATAAAAACATTCACCTCAATTTCACAAAAAATGTTGGATACTGTGTTTTTCGATGGAGCAGCCGAATAGTCCCGAACGGTTGACGCGGTAGTCGCATTCCTGTTGTCGGATCACGCAAAAGTTGAAAATACCACAAACAAACCGAAAAAGACAACCAAATAAGAAGTACAACCAAGTTTATTAACTTCGTGAATCAAAACGGTACAAGAGAAAAATAACAGCATCAGCAAATCAAGTATATGTAATCATCACTCTACTTAAATAAGTAAAAACTTCGAAAAGTTCGATGTAAAAAATACCAAGTCAATAACGATACATCATTATAGTCATGTACTCACCTAGAAGATAATAAATTGAGTAGATAAATTAAAATATATTAATTTAATGCAATTTCCGCAATTGAAATATTTAAGTATAAAGCAGATCCAAATGAACCTTTACGTTAAGGAAAATTTGATCAATTCGTTCACTCTTTTCAAAGAAACTTTTGAAAGAAAAGCATAAAACGCAAGAAGGTTACCTAGAATTGGTATCCATTCATAAGGTAAGATAAATTAATCAGTCAAAGTTTAACGTATGCTAACGCCTGACGGATAATTATAAGCCTTCAATAACCAAAGCGTGAAAAAACACATAATAATAAGGTTACAGTAAACATATGCTTGCGAATCACTCACAAAGTAGCTGAATAATTTGAAATCGTTCAAAATTCGACGTAATTACCTTAAAAAATAGTGACACAACTAAAAAAATTTTTTTTTATTATTAAATACTTTGCAATCTGTCATTGTTGATATTTAGTAAATGATATAATATTTCACATGCATGTCATGGTGGAAAATGTCCATTAACAAATTCCCTAAATTAAAAACTAACTAGATTGGTCCGTAGTTACTATAGCTTAACACACAATCACTCGAATCTATTTGGGAGTTTAGATGTCCTTATTCTCTTAAGTCTGGGCTCCTCGTCTTCTTCTTCCAGTAGACACTCAATTAGTGTGTTTAGGTGGGCACGAAGCAGAACTCGGTACCTTACACTGTATTGTTGTATTTCTTCATTTATTGTGGGGATATTAAGATCTCGACGTATAACCTCATTAGTTACATACCAGGGAGCATTTACTATGGATCTCAGCGTCTTGGCTTGAAAGCTTCTTAAAATATCTATATTAGAATTACTTGCTATTCCCCACAGCTGTATTCCGTAGGACCATACCGGTTTGAGAATAACTTTATATAATAGTATCTTATTTTCCAGAGATAGTTGAGATATGCGACCTAATAGCCAGTTATTCTCTTAAGTCTGGGCTCCTCGTCTTCTTCTTCCAGTAGACACTCAATTAGTGTGTTTAGGTGGGCACGAAGCAGAACTCGGTACCTTACACTGTATTGTTGTATTTCTTCATTTATTGTGGGGATATTAAGATCTCGACGTATAACCTCATTAGTTACATACCAGGGAGCATTTACTATGGATCTCAGCGTCTTGGCTTGAAAGCTTCTTAAAATATCTATATTAGAATTACTTGCTATTCCCCACAGCTGTATTCCGTAGGACCATACCGGTTTGAGAATAACTTTATATAATAGTATCTTATTTTCCAGAGATAGTTGAGATATGCGACCTAATAGCCAGTTATTCTCTTAAGTCTGGGCTCCTCGTCTTCTTCTTCCAGTAGACACTCAATTAGTGTGTTTAGGTGGGCACGAAGCAGAACTCGGTACCTTACACTGTATTGTTGTATTTCTTCATTTATTGTGGGGATATTAAGATCTCGACGTATAACCTCATTAGTTACATACCAGGGAGCATTTACTATGGATCTCAGCGTCTTGGCTTGAAAGCTTCTTAAAATATCTATATTAGAATTACTTGCTATTCCCCACAGCTGTATTCCGTAGGACCATACCGGTTTGAGAATAACTTTATATAATAGTATCTTATTTTCCAGAGATAGTTGAGATATGCGACCTAATAGCCAGTTATTCTCTTAAGTCTGGGCTCCTCGTCTTCTTCTTCCAGTAGACACTCAATTAGTGTGTTTAGGTGGGCACGAAGCAGAACTCGGTACCGTACACTGTATTGTTGTATCTCTTCATTTATTGTGGGGATATTAAGATCTCGACGTATAACCTCATTAGGTACATACCAGGGAGCATTTACTATGGATCTCAGCGTCTTGGCTTGAAAGCGTCTTAAAATATCTATATTAAAATTACTTGCTTTCCCCACAGCTGTATTCCGTAGGACCATACCGGTTTGAGAATAACTTTATATAATAGTATCTTATTTTCCAGAGATAGTTGAGATATGCGACCTAATAGCCAGTACATTCTCCTATATATTTCACCCAGTTGTTTGCATTTAGTCCAGATGTGCTTCCTCCATGTCAATCGTCTATCAAGGTGGATTCCTAAGTATTTGCCACTTTGCGCTTGAGGTATCGAGAGATCCAAAAAAAAACTGTTCCTCAGCGGGCTGTGGAAATTCAATGTATGAATAATATGTTGGTGACACTGTACGTCTATCTCAAATTCGAGGTTAGCAGGTTAGGATTTGCGTCATTTTGTGTCATAACTGACGGAAAACCTAACCTGATAACCTCGAATTTGATATTGACGTACAGTGTCACCAACATATTATTCTTACGTTGAATTTCCACAGCCCGCTGAGGAACAGTTTTTTTTTGGATCTCTCGATACTTGCTGGTTATTCAGCGAGACAGGTGGCCAGGTATCTCTTCTTGTTGTGAAGGTCACTTGTACTTATTTTGTTTCATTAATTTTGATTCACCATTTACTAAACCATAATTGCAATGTATTCAGATGGACTTGAAGGATGTGAGATGCCATATTCGAGTCGGAATGCGATGCTAATACCGGCGTGTCGTCGGCAAAAGTTGCAGTCATTATTGTTGCGATGGTAGGTAGATCTGCTGTAAACAGAAGGTGTAATATAGGTCCCAAGACACTACCTTCAGGAACGGCTGAGTTAATTGGCAATAATGTTGTTTGGTATTCTTCAAACTTGACAAGGAAGTGTCTGTCGGTTAGATATGACTTGATGAGTTGATAGTAGTCTGGCGGTAATATGTTCTTGATTTTGAAAAGCAAACCATCGTGCCAAACTTTGTCAAACGCTCGTGTCACATCTATGAATACAGCCGAACAATACCTTTTTGCTTCAAAATCTTTGACAATCTTATACACGACTCCATTAACTTGCTCTATGGTAGCATGTTGTTGGCGAAACTCAAATTGGTGGTCAGGAATTAAGTGGTTGTTTAGTAGGATAGGTGTAATTCTGTTTAATAACAATTTTTCAAGAACCTTGGATAACACTGGTAGCAAACTAATTGGTCTGTATGATGCTACATTTTCTTTAGGCTTTCCCGGTTTGAGGATTAGAATTATCGTGGCAACTTTTCGTTGTGGAGGGATGAAGCGTAATCGTAACACTGCATTAAACAAATAGGTTATGAACCTTATACCTTAATGTGAAAGTTCGTTCAGAATCTTTCCCGTGACCAGGTCATATCCGGGTGCTTTCCGTGGATTCAAATTGCGAAGAATTACATTTGTAGTTTCACCTATAGTAATATTTTTAATGGCTAAGCACATCTGGAAAGGGGATTTAGAAAACTGTTGTATTTCATCTTCTTCTTCATTTGAGATTTCAGATGGGAAGGGTTGGAATACCTCAGTTAGGTGGTTTGCAAAGGTCAGTGCTTTTTCTTGGTCAGTTCTCGCCCAGTTTCCATTGACAGTACGAGCAGGTGTTTTTTGTTGTTGTGGCTTTTTTAACTTTTTGGTCGCTTCCCAAAGCGAGTATTCAGTAGCTTCTGTTAAGAATAAATATCTCAAATAGTTTTGTATAGATTAATTTTTGATGCCAGAGAGGAGCCGTTTGAGTTCAGCGGTTGCTAAATTTAATCTTCTCTTATCTGCTGGGTGTCTTGTTGTTTGCCATCTTCGCCGAAGCCTTCGCTTTTCAGCAATTTTTTGCTTCACAATTACAGGGCACTCTGAGCTTCTGATATGCTGTGTTTTTTGCGGAGTAGCTTGCCAACAGGCTTGTTGAACAGTTTCGTTGAAACGTTCTATTGCTGTGGTCAGTTCATCTTCCGTTTTTAAAGGAACATCCAGTGACAGTGGTTGATCTACTAATTCCCTAAATAGGTCCCAGTACATTAGACAACTGTTTTCAGTGACTAAAATGAAGTTTTATTCACTAGTGAGCATAAAAGATGTTTATACTCACTAGTGAATAAAACTTTATTTTAGTCACTGAAAACAGTTGTATAATGTATGGTAATAGGTGCTACTGTAACTAAAGGGTGTTTTTTTAGAGGGATACAACTTTAAATTGAAATAAAACACAGAAAGATGTTTTTAATATCCATGAAATTGGCTTTATTTGAAAGATAATTTTATGGCATTTATGTTTGAATATGATTACGAACACGTGACGGTCGCGGCTGGCGTGTACATGATGTAATCTGTAGGTCCAAGTTTCACACACTCTTCGCAGTAAATCAGGCTGTATTTCGGCAATAACGCGTCGAATGTTGGCTTCCAAGTGCTCAATTGTTTCCGGTTTATCGACTTAGACATGCGACTTTACATATTCTCAAAGAAAATAATCTAACGCCGTCCAATCGCACGAAAGAGGTGGCCAGTTGAAAATCCATTTCGTGGATCTGTTAACTGGCCACCTCGTTTGTGCGATTTGACGCCATTAGATTATTTTCTTGGAGGATATGTAAAGTCGCATGTCTATGCCGATAAACCGGAAACAATTGAGCACTTGAAAGCCAAAATTCGACGCGTTATTGCTGAAATGAAATACAGCCTGATTTACTGCGAAAAGAGTATGTGAAAATTGGACCTTCAGATTACGTCATGTATACGCCAATCGCGGCGGTCACATGCCCGAAAACATATTCAAACATAAATGCCATAAAATTATCTTTCAAATAAAGCCAATTTCATGGAAATTAAAAACATCTTTCTGTGTTTTATTTCAATTTAAAGTTGCATCCCTCTAAAAAAAAAAACACCCTTTATCTATTGTCTGTTTTGCGACATATTCTGACGGCTCAAACTGTTTAGGCATACAAATTGCTACTGTAAGATAAAACGTCGTATATCACACGTGAGCGAAATGCCATTATAAGTTCGTGAGAAATTGTATCGGTCGTGCTGGGGCACCCGCGATTCAAAATTCTCACTCGCAAATGATGCATTTCTCTCACTTATAATATAATCTACTATTTTCCAATACCTACCTAAAGATCTGCATTTAATTCACTAAAATCTCGCTATTAAAGTACCTCTTCATGCACTAGTGATTAAAACTATTGACTTCTGAATACATTAGCGTAAAATATTATAGTATGCAATTATTTAAACCCATTTGTATGCGGAGCCCCGAGGGCCCGATTGGAGAGGGGCAGAGCACCGAGGACCCCCTTGGAGAGAAGCGGACCTCCGAGGGCCCCCTTGGAGAGGGGCGGAGCCCCGAAGGCATTTTGGCTAACAAACTCCTCGGCTGTAGAAAAAATATTGAAGCCAACTCGTGTTTTACAGAGGGTTTAAAAATCGAGGTCGAGGTTATGTTAAAATTCGCCTTAATAGCTATACATTTTAATTTCTAAAGTCCTAATGTGTAGGTATTGGAAAAAATTTAATATATCACTCTTGAATAAATAACTATTAAAAGACTGCAGTTTGATAATTTGATTTTAAAGGAAGATTATCACTCGTATTTCGCATTCACGTTGAATATAAACAATTCAGACATAATTCGTATAGAAATCCAATGTTCTAACATAATTACAGCTACTTACGCTAACTACATTAATATTCAAGGCATAGTAATTCATGTTTGCAAGCATTACATCTTTTCTTAAAGGTATGGTGTCATATACTAAAGAACAGGATTTCTCGTTAAGTTAAGCCGAAGCCACAACTCTCAAGCATTCAAGAAGTTCACCTTTTCCTGTTGTTAATCTCTGAAACACTTGTTTGGATTTTCTGAAGATTATAAGAAAATCATTGTAAAAATGCGACCAGAACTAGTACTTATTCGTGCGACAACCGATCTTAGTTGTTATACAAGCGCGGATACTGCAGCCGTTGTCAAAATTTATAAAATATTTTCCGAAGTTCCTTGAATTACCGTGATGAAGCTAATCTCATATACTTGATAAATTAAGAACAAATGCATCTCGTGTGATTCTTTTTCGTCGTTGTATAAACAACCTGCTTTACCACACGCTAATAGAACTATTTGGCGTGTAAAGAATAGTAATCAAACAGATCAGTCTTGTTTTGTATTGTTAGGTTTTCAAGCTGCTAGTACAATGCGTATCCAAGTTAGTATTGCAACCAAATTAGCAATGTTACAATGTTACATGTTAGTAATATTAAAGTGCATTTTCAAGATTGTTGGTACACCAGTCGTACACGGTTGCTACTGCATAAGCACCTTTTAGTAGAAACTTTTCTTCACAATCACCCAACCATTGTAATCGGTAGGTATCAGATCAACAGTAGTAAAACTATATACTATAATTTTGTACGAGAGGCACTGCTAAAGTTTGCGGAAAATGTAAAACAAATCACAAATTACGTTATGTAAACCGCTTTATTGCTTCTCAAAATATTCCCCTTTAAAATCTATACACTTTTGCATCCGATGAAACCAATCTGCAAAACAGTTTTTCCACTCTGAGCGAGGTACCTCAAAACAAGTAATTTAAATGCTTCAGGCGATGAAAAACGCTTGCCGAGCATTTTATTTTTGATGTATCCGAATAAGAAGAAGTCATTGGGCGCTAAATCAGGCGAATATGGGCAATGAGTCATTAATTGGATGTTGTTACTGGTCAAAAACTCGACAGTTCGTCGTGCTGTGTGAGCGCTTGCATTGTCATGATGAACAATGATTCGTCGGTTTACGTTGGTTCTTCTGATTTCAGCGGCAAACAAATTGAAGTATACCAGTCAGCATTAACTGTCTTCTCTAATGCAACAGTTGCAACATGACCCGTTTTTCCGAAGAAACAAGAAATAATTATTTTCGAAACGCTTCTTGAACGCACTACTTTTGTTGGTTTAAGTTCATTTTGAAACACCAATACAGTCGATTGCTGTTTAGTTTCAGGCTCATATGAATATAGCCAAAATTCGTCACCTGTTACGATGTTATATACAAATTTTGAACGACCACCTTCGAATTTTTTTCTGCTTTCAAATTGTGAAGGATCCAACGACTACAAATCTTCCGGACATGCAAATGATCGTGCAGAATCGTAGGTATTTGTGTCGCCGCAACACATAAGGATGTCTGTATCTCACTATATGTCATACGTCGATCTGATAAAATCATTTCACACACAGCATCGATATTTTTCGCGACAACAGAGATGCATGGACAACCTTCGCGAAGATCGTCATCAAACGTTGGTCGTCCACACTTGAATTCAGCGAACCATTTGTAAACCGTAGTTTTGGATGGTGCTTTTTCCCATTATTTCAGAACGCTGGCAATGCAAGGAGTACTCGATTCCGCAAACTTTAGCAGTGTACCTCGTATAGGGCCATAATTTATCATTTTGAACAACTTTTCTTCGTAAAATTTTGCCATATGAACAGAAAGGGTAGTTTTCCTTTAAAGAAACTAGTATTCGCTTCACTGTCAAGACCAACCTATTTTTTCAAAAACTGAAAATATTCTTAAATTTCTCTTCAGACGAAGCAAGACCTAATCCCAAAATCTTATAATAAAATTCAAAAATGTTCATTCCATCCCACCTCTTGTAACATCAATCCTGGAACACACTGTATATATGTAAAAGCATATCATTGCCTTTCTATTATTTTATTTGATATTCTCTGAGCTATTAGTAATATTAAAACGGAATCTTGTAATAAATGTAGGTAGTTTACTTTCTTAACAAACACCATAGCTGTCGTCAGGGCAAGAATAGAAACATTACATCCAGTTGTTTTTGGAGGTTAATCAGCACGGGGTTTGTTAAAACCACTTCGCCCTACACTTCATTCAGAATTCGTTATAAAGTAATTAGCTATAACTTATTCTAAACTAGACATTAAATCGAAGAAAATGCGTCCAAGCTTAATTTAGAATATATTTAAGTGCACCATCTATACAGCGTGTCCAAGATAAAGAGGGCCAGTATGGAGATCTCATTAATAGTAAGAGATACAAATTTGGTAAAATAAAAAATAAATTGTCTACTTCAAGGACTAACAAAATGTCGCCTTCAATTCTATTTCTTTCTGGCGTTAACATTAAAGTTAAAGCGAAACTGACAAAACAAATTGTTACGGTATTAAAACAACTTTACGACACCCACCCAAGGTGAGCATCGCACCACGGAATCAGTCCTGGAAAACTGGCACACTTGCCCTGAGATTTGCTGTAAACAGACTAAGAGCCACGGCTGGAACGCTCAGGGAGTCGGGTGTGAGTCACACGATACGTTCTGGGCAAGCGTGATGAGGCATATATAGGGTACGTCAAAATTATAAGGGCGCCACCAAACCTGACTTTAAATGGGCTCGGGTAACCGGGCTTGGACGGTTAGACGAGGCAACAAGTACGCTAGTTACTACTTGATAAGGGTACTCGAGAAGTATCGAACTCGGATGACAAAATCGATAATTTGAGGTTTGAATCGGTAGTTCGGGTTTGTGCTGCCACTGCGGGGGCGGCTGCTCCACTTACCTGCACACTCCACCACTCAGAGGTCGTCGTACATCTAATCGTGACACTAGCTGTTTATTCTGAAAAAGTAAAGCATGCAGGGGTTGTACACAGTAATAAGCCCCACGCTTGCACAATTGTCTATTGAATGAAGTTATACAGGATCAGGCAACGAATGGGTCCCCATACTATACCTAGGGCTTAACGTAAACCCCAGCTGGAGGTAATCGCACTATAACTAAAGCGTACAAATGTTACACACAAAAAAAAACAATATCAAAATAGAATATTACAAGAAAGCGTTCGAAACGCCTAAAATTAGCAACGCAGCGAAAGTCAATGTTAGCACAGTTACATACCAAGAATGTACTACTGAATGAATGCGACCAAAGTCCATCGCTTACACGGCACATTCGCGTAAAAGGGGTCACTAAGTTACATAATCTCTTTAAATGGTACCTGGTATTTATTCTGGACTTCTCCTGAGCAGTACGGGTGGCAGTCAGCAGCGCCTGCATTTGCAAGCACATCTCCTTGGGCAAAGATTCCGCCGAATAATGGCGTAATATTTCAATGTAGTCACCCACATGGGATCGGTGTGACAGAAACGTATGGGCATTATTCACGTCCTGCAGCGAGTCCCCAACAACTTGTAGGAATGACAGAACCACTTCTTTTCACGACATGGCCGGACGTAGCCCCCAACAACAACGCCAAGGAAAACGCGCTCACAAAACGACACGTGCGTCACACACAAGAGCTTCCTGCAGACCTCCTTGATCAACGGCCTGAGCTGAACTGCCAAGCAAGAAACGTTACGACGCCGGAAGTGGCGTGAGCCAAAACGGCGTTACCACGTGTGTTAAGTGTTTCATAAAATTGTGCCGCCTCGCTTGCAGTGGCGTATTTACTATGCGCATTCTAGAACTTGAGCGGGCCTTCGCCTCGCCGCTTCACTTACGTTCCTTCTGTCAACGTGGCAGCACGCGAACTGGTCCACACCGCGAAAGCTAATTCTTTGTTTAAATGTTCAAATGTTTGTGTGTTAATTTATGGCAATAAATTACCTACTTTGCTTTCAACGTGTGTATAATTTAGTAAAGAAAATCAATACAGTCCATTAACGTCCAAGGCGAGCTAGCAATCAGGAATTTTCCAAACATTTATTTATTTATTTATTTATTTATTTATTTTATTTATTTAATTTGCACTCAGCCAACAGCCGTTAGGCCAATTACAGGCGTCGCTGTGCAGTTATGAGGACTTCCAACCCCACTAACGACTGTCATGATGTTGTATGACCGCCGGGACCAACTTTTTTCCGTGATAGCCGTACCACGAGGCGCCGAGAGATGCAGCCGTGGAACTCCCATCCAAGTTCTGACCAGAGACAGCGTTGTTTAACTCTGCTGATCGAACGTGGACGCTTGTTCAAGCTACACCACTCGGGACCCGTACATACCGGAAAACTGAGAGGCTCCCCAACATTGGTCCATCGATCCGGATTAGTACGAGCCCGGAAAAGCAGCCCACATTGTTCCTTCGTGCCGCATGGATCATCGGCCCGGAGTCGCAGTTGTACAAGGCAAGTAAGTACAACGCAGTTTCAATCGTGTTAAATTCGTCCCTAACGAGAGGAACGAGAGGAAGGAAGACAGCATAAGCTGCTATCAACGTTGGAGCGAGAAAGCCAAACGCCGAGTCTCGCGGCAACGTGCAGGTGTGCATGCAGCTGCAGACGAGACGGCAGTTCAAACCACAGAAACGAAAAAGGCGACACATGCAACAATATCAATGTAAGCCTAAGTTCCCTTTTTTGTGATTTCCTATGCATGAATTTGGTTTTCTATCATCTGTGTTATGCATGTGCATAATTTCAGCTGCGTATTATTGCGTAAACAAATGATTTATGAGTCATATAAACATTTTAATTGCGTGAAATGCTAAGCTATTTCGTTTGTGCGCTAGTACAATATCCCCTGCATGTGTCATATTGCAGTCGAATCATTCACAAGTTAATCTCGAGTTGTAACAGGGCCGTTTTCTGCGTCGTTAGCGCCAAGTTAATCTCGCGTTGTGGCAGCTGTCTTGCGTTGTAAACAAAATTCCGCGCCAGGGGCGTACTAAAGTTGGTTCGATCTATTAAACTGTTTTAATTTCAACAATTATGGATTCGCTTGTAAGAGCACGAGGCTCTATCCAAGGCAAGCTTACGCGTTTCGCAAATCACGTGCAATCTTTGCAAACAATTCATGATGAAGATCAATTCTTATCTAGCGCTCAGATTATTCAATTGCAAAAAAGATTGTATGATACAGCCACCTTGTTATCAGAATATTATGCGGTTCATGAACAAATTTTAGAAAACAGTAAGGATACAGAATCTGAAATGCAGCAACAAGTTGAATTTGAAGATTCTTATTATTTTGCAATTTCACAAGCTGAATATTTGATTAATGAATACAACAAGCAGTCTGATGTTGCACCAGATCGTTCTGGATCTCCTAACGGTAGCGTAAGATCAACGCATTCAAACTGCAGCTCACATTGCAATAATCGAGCTGTACGCCTTCCTGCCATCTCCATTCCCAAATATTCAGGGAACGTGTCAGAGTGGTTGGAATTTCGTGAGATTTTTATTAGCTTAATTCACGAGAATCAAACGCTAACTAATATTCAAAAGCTGCATTACTTAAAGGCTAGTTTACAGGGTGATGCAAGCCAAATTATAAAAAGTTTAGAGTTTACTGCGGGTAATTATATTCTAGCTTGGGATGCATTGTGTAATCGTTACAATGACCCAAAAATTCTGATTCATAACCACCTCAATGCTATATTCGAACTTGAATCGTGCAGTAAGGAATTTGCAACTAAATTGCGTACGATTAGCGATATGTTATTCAAACATTTTACAGCAATCAAATCATTAGCTACCGAAAGCGAGCTTCTAGATGTTGTTATCATTTATGTCGTTTCTAAAAAACTGGACCCCACTACATTCCGTGAATGGGAGGTTCTTAGAAACCGGTCAAGCTCTGACCTGCCTAATCTTGACGAGTTCAAGGAATTTCTACAAAACACAGCAAATCTTCTAGAAACTCTGGAAGTAAAAAATATTAAGCCTGTACCCGAAAAGTCTTCCAAGGTACATTCGAAATCATTTGTGTCAGGTACCCCTTCGTGTCCACTTTGTAAAGGATCTCATCCCTTGTACAAATGCGATAAGTTTGTCAAGCTGTCTTCTCTTGACAGAAATTCAAAGGCAAAAGAGCTCCGTGTATGCTTTAATTGCCTAACTCAGGGTCACCTTTCGAGCTGTTGTAGCTCCAAATATAATTGTAGAAAGTGCAAATCAAGGCACAACACCCTTCTTCATGAGGATAAACCTCAAAATGCTTCTTCTAGTCAACCAGGATCTGCGATGTCGGCAGAAACCCCTGTTGAACTAAATCAATCGATTTCGGCATTCTGTTCGAATGCTTTGCAGGTACTCTTACCTACGGCTACCGCTAAACTCATCGCTGATGATGGTACGCCTCATGTTGTGCGAATCCTGCTGGATTCCGGTTCCCAATCGAACTTCATACGTTCAGATTTGTGTAAAAGGTTGAAGCTTCCAACTCGCGAAGTCAACGTTACTGTTTCTGGCTTAAGTAAAGCTACTTCTCAAATCAAGGCTAGGTGTGATATCAAGCTGCAAGCCCCTCACACCTCATACAGTATTGGCCTATCCTGTCTTGTTCTCGATGAGATTACAGGTACAACCCCAAGTCTTCGCGTCCAGCGAAACAGTTTCAAGGTTCCTGATAACATCAAGTTATCAGATCTGTCCTATGACCAACCGGGCACCATCGACATTCTGATTGGTTCGCCCATTTTCTGGCAGCTCCTTTGTATTGGACAAATTGGTCTAGGCCCAAATCTTCCCATCCTCCAAAAAACTCGTTTTGGTTGGATTGTTTCTGGCCCTACAGGCCCCCCTTCTGCGTACGCTGTACAGTGCAATCTTAGCACGATCGAGGATGCTTCTGATCCCATTGCTAGGTTTTTGCAACTCGAACATTACCCAGAGGAAAAGGTCCGCACAAATGAAGAGAACGCCTGTGAGGCACATTTCGTGCAAAATACGCAACGAGAAGCGAATGGTCGATTCGTTGTCTCTATCCCTCTCAAGAAACCTGTCGAGGTATTGGGTGATTCATTGCAAATCGCTCAGGAAAGATTCTTATCATTAGAGAAGCGGTTACAAGCGAACCCTGACTTGTCCAATCGCTATTCGAATATTTCAAATTCTACAAGTAGTAAGGCTACCAAGCGTAGCATCTTGTCTGAAATATCGCAGATATTTGACCCGCTGGGTCTGCTAAGTCCATGCACCATGGGTGCCAAGGTTCTTTTGCAACAACTTTGGAAGGAAAAGTTGAATTGGGATGAACCCGTTCCCAACGCCATACAAGAAAAATGGTGTACATATCGGCGTGATCTTCTCATGCTCAATGACTTAGCAATTCCTCGTCACGTCCTCTGTCGGCGCGTGATTGAGATAGAACTCCATGGTTTCTGCGACGCTTCCAACAATGGGTACGGTTCGTCGATATACCTCCGTTCCAAGAATCAGGAAGGGGAAGTACAAGTTCACCTTCTCTGCTCCAAGGCCAAGGTAGTCCCTTTAAAGCTATTGACAATTCCGAAGCTCGAGCTCTGCGGAGCTGTTCTTCTAAGTAAACTTTCCGTGCAAGTCATAAAGGCACTTGATTTGCCCATATCTAGAATTGTTTTCTGGACAGATTCCACAATAGTGCTAGGATGGTTGAAAACCAGTCCAAATCTTCTTAAAACATTTGTGTGCAACAGAGTTGCAGATGTTCAGCAACTCACTTCTGATGCCACGTGGAGGCATATTCCTACCGAGTCAAATCCTGCTGATCTTCTCACTAGGAGAGTCCCTCCTTTAGTTTTAAAAGAATTAAGCCTTTGGTGGCATGGTCCCGCCTGGCTAAGCGAAGGTGAGGCCTCTTGGCCTACTTCCAAACATGTTCTTGCTGAGCTTCCAGAATTCAAAAAAGAAGTTCAGAGTTTTTCTGTAACCTCTGTTGAACCATTTCCGTTCAATCAGTATTCAAGTTTGACTAGCTTACAACGAGTTACAGCTTATTGCTTTCGTTTTTATAACAATGCGCGGACCCCCAAAGCTGATCGACTTTCTGGGCCCCTTTCTACAGATGAACTGCAAGCATCCCTTGCAAGGCTTGCAAGGTTTTCGCAACGTGAGTCATTTCCTGACGAATTAAAGCTGTTGTCACAGAACAAGCCTGTGAAACAATCTTCTGCTTTGATATCCTTGAATCCCTTTCTGGATTCCAAGGGACTGCTAAGAGTTGGTGGTAGACTCCACAACTCTCAATTACCTTTTGACAAAAGGTTTCCTCTAGTGATTTCTGGCAAACATCCATTCGCCAAACTCCTAGTTTCGCATGAGCATCTTCGGCTTCTCCATGCCGGACCTCAAATGCTGTTAGCTAATCTCAGAGAACGATATTGGATTACCTCTGGCAGAAATATAGTCAAGCAAGTGGTTCATCAATGCTTGCGGTGTTTTAGATTTTCTCCTAAGTTAACCGAACCCATAATGGGAAATCTGCCAGCCTCTCGTATTCAATCATCGCCCCCATTTCATACGACTGGTATCGATTATGGTGGACCGTTCATGATAAAGGATCGCAAAGGACGTGGTTCTAAACTAGTGAAGTCCTACCTTTGTCTATTCGTTTGTTTTGTCACAAAAGCAGTGCACCTTGAATTGGTCGCTGACCTTTCTACTGAAGCCTTCTTAATGGCTTTTCGCCGGTTTGTAGCTCGTCGAGGCAAACCGCTCCATGTCTATTCAGACAATGGCACTAACTTTGTCGGCGCTAATTCCGAATTAATCGAATTAGGCAATTTTCTTGCGGAACAAGGCCTTTCTATTTCCGAATCAGTCGCGAGCGACGGAGTAGCTTTAGGTAACGCTAGTCTAAACTACGATGAATTTTGCACTTTGCTGGCACAGGTGGAAGCAACCTTAAACTCCCGACCCCTGTCTCCTTTGTCCGCTGATCCAAACGACCTTCAGCCTTTGACTCCTGCTCATTTTCTGATCGGTCGTCCTTTGGTGTCACTGCCTGATCCCAACGTTACTGAGATAGCCGAGTCTCGGCAGTCTAGATACCAAAGAATACAACAGCTCCACCAGAATGTATGGAAAAGATGGAGCAAGGAGTACATCTCAGAACTCCAACAGCGCACCAAATGGCGCACACACCTTTCGGACCTTCAGCCTGGTTCCATGGTCCTCATCAAGGATGACAATCTTCCCCCTCTGAAGTGGAGGTTAGGCCGGGTCACCGAGCTGCACCCTGGCCTTGACGGCTTTACGCGTGTGGCGTCAGTGAAAACTGTGTCAGGGATCGTAAAGCGATCCTTCGCCAAATTGTGCCCGCTACCTAGTGTTGTGAACTAGTACGTTTGCGTCTTGCGCAGTGTTTCGTAAAGCCCTTTGGCTATCCATTGTTCGGGTTTTCTTGTATTACCTTAAGATCTATGCTTTGTATATGTCTATTTTAGTTACATGTCTTACTCTAGATGTTACATGTCAAATTTGTACTATTGTTATTTGAAAGGTTACCCTTTCCAAGGCGGGCGGTATGTTAAGTGTTTCATAAAATTGTGCCGCCCTCGCTTGCAGTGGCGTATTTACTATGCGCATTCTAGAACTTGAGCGGGCCTTCGCCTCGCCGCTTCACTTACGTTCCTTCTGTCAACGCGGCAGCACGCGAACCGGTCCACACCGCGAAAGCTAATTCTTTGTTTAAATGTTCAAATGTTTGTGTGTTAATTTATGGCAATAAATTACCTACTTTGCTTTCAACGTGTGTATAATTTAGTAAAGAAAATCAATACAGTTCATTAACGTCCAAGGCGCGCTAGCAATCAGGAATTTTACAAACATAACGGAAAACTGAGAGGCTCCCCAACAACGTGACTCTCGACAGCCAATGGCGATGCGCCCAATAAAACAAATACGTTCCGGTGACAAAGAGAGCGCGAGGCCTCGCAGTCACACGCGTTCAAAAGGGTGTTCCAAAAGATCCAAGCGCGTCTACATACAGGGTACTCGGAAACGAATGAGCACGGAATGAGCTTGCGTTTGTGACTAAAAAGTTAAAAATAGGTTTTCGATATAACTAAACGGCCCTAAAGGCGTGAAATGTAATTCAAATTACTGCCGACGGCAAAATGGCTTAACAATATATATAGCAACTTTTAATGAACTTACAGACTGCGTTAGCAATAATTTTCTTCCGACGTTTCGTCTTCGAGCAACCATCATCAACTTAATTTATTATATACAGTAATAATTTTCTGATGTCAAATTTTAGAAGCCCTTTCTATTCTAAATTCAACACTGTACCACGCATTACGATTTCACTACGTTTCCAGTTTTTTTGCCATCACCAAGAAATTTTGAATGCGGACCTATGTTCTAGAGCACTTCATACATTGTTTCAGCTTTTGGAATTTAAAGAGAGAATAAATGAGCCACACTGGTTGATTTAATCCTTAATAATTACGTATGGCCTTGGGATACAACTAATTTTCAACAGTAATTAATTAATTAATATTGTTTATCTTATTTATGAACAATAACTAAAATTAGAAATAAAAGACATTCAGTGCGGCTACTTACTTTTTTCTTTGAAACAAAGTATGAAATAATGATAATAATAATAATAATAATAGTCTTTTATTCATAAATATGACCTCACAAGGCGAGATTCACCATTGATGTTCTTACATCTAACCTTGACATAAATATAAATAATTAATTAATAGGGAAAAGTGAATTTGATACGTAGCAATCGCAAAATTAAGAAAATAAATAATTGGCTTAAATTCTAATTAATAAAGTAATAATAACCATAATTAAGAACCAAACAAAGAAGTATGCATGGAAGAAGAACGTGTGTCAGGATTAGCAACTTACGTCTGTAAGGACAGTAAATATTTTTTGTAGGAGTTTTTGTAGACAACAGGGCTTTTAGACCTAAATTCAGCTTTTGATAAGGTTTGCATAGAAGGCCTGAAATATAAATTGCTACGCATTAATATCCCTCAGTACCTACTTGCCATTATTTTTTCATTTTTAGAAGATCGGAAATTTATAGTACGCATAAATAGCACCATCTCTACAGTGCGAAATATACATGCAGGAGTTCCACATAATATACCTCTCAATGCAACTGAAATAGCGCTATACGCGGGCGATACAGCTGTAATTTCCCAACATGCAGAACTTCTTACAACAATAGATCACCTCCACACCGCAGTTAATACGTTAACGCAATGGTTAACTACGTGGTGCATTAAACTAAATCCTACCAAATGCACAACAAAAATATTTACGCTGAGACGCATCCACGATCATCCCAATATCAAAATTCTTGGAACAGACATCCCATGAAACCCACGCAGTGAAGCTGTCAACTACCTAGGAGTTTATCTGGATACCCGTTTGACATGGAGTAATCACGTTAACAAAAAATTAAATCAAGGATATGCTAGGCTACTCCAGCTACATCCATTGATCAACAGGAACACCCCTTTTCGGCGTGAATGCGTCTTGCTTTTATACAAAACCCTACTTAGGCCAGTTATCACTTACGCCTGTCCGGTGTGGTGCAACACCTCAGCTACCTACTTCAAGAAAAGTCAGGCTTTTCAATGTAAACTTCTTCGATTAGCCATTAATGCTCCTTGATATATGCGCAATGAACATATTCATTATGAATTAGCAATGGACAAAGTCGATCAATTCGTATCCAGGCTTACTAAAAACTTCTTCAACATGTAAAACAGCAACATAGACATCCTACAACAACTAGGCCAGAAAAATATTTACACCCGCTTGACAAGACGCTTACAGCAAGACATCATCGCTTAGATCACGGATCAGTGGACACTACTGTATCAAGCAAACTCTTTTAGAGGATACATTCCTTCAGTGCCATTTCCAACAAAGACATTACTATTGAGATTACTATATTATACCAACCATGTATAACATTGTAAAATGTTGATCTGGTTAGCCCCAAATAAAAAAACTACACTTGTTAATAGTAATTTATTATACAAGACGATAAAGTTAAATTTTATCCACGAGTGAATCGTTTAAAGTCGAGACGAAGTCGAGACGTTAATGATTCAAGAGTGGATAGAATAAACTTTATCGTCGTGTATAATACAATATTTTTTTCTATAGCAAGAACTTTAACAATTTCCAAAGAAAATGACAGTCAATCACATTTCAAAATGTCAGTAGCTAGATTGGGTTGTTACGATAATACGAAGCTGTCATATTTAATTTAAACAAAAGTTAGAAAATTAAATTACTTTATCTATCCTTGATGTTAAAGTGCTACTTTATCTACCCTTGCTGTTAAAGTAAAACTTGACCTTTTGTTTTGAGTTGATAAAAGCACACTTTAACATGTGCTATAGAAAAAAATAATTTTATTTGAAATCGGCAGTGAAGTACGCCGAAATCGTCATTAAAAACGAGAAATCTGCAGTGAAGTAATCCATTGTTTTACGACTTTTTTGTAGGTGGCGAGGCGACAGATAAACGTCAACCGATTTCAACATAACCTACAAAAGTTGGTTAAAATTTTGCAATTTCACGATTTCTCCATTTCAAATAAAATATAGTGTACACCTCTGCACTGAAGTTGCTTTTTATCCCTCATGTGGCTTATTTGCCGTGGCCCTACGGGCCTCGGCAGCTAAATCCACATTCGTGATAAAAAGTTAAACTTCAGTGCCTTGGTATACAAACTACTATTAATTCATAGCATCGTCTAAACAGGTTAGAAGTTAGAAATACCTAGCAACTGTACATATTAAGGCAGTCACATCCACAACAGACCATACTAACTGTCTTGCATAGTACCTTTACTTATCACTACCAACATAAATGAAATTTAAAAAATATCCCAGCCCTCTAGAGTATAAAAGTTTTCGATAATACGGTATTAGCTGGACCATAAATGATTAGCTACCGGCCTAATGTCGTAAATAGCTATTATCTACTTTGCGTTCGTACTGAGGCCATTACGATACGCGTTTGCGTATCGTAATAGACACAAAGCGATGCTATAATAAAAATACTAAAAATTTTCATTTTTTTGCTTAAAAAAGTGGCAAAGTAGATAAAATACTGTATGATACCTCGTTTATAAGGCATTTTGTAGCACTTACTCCTTTAGGGCACTTCTCGCTTCGCTCGTCGTACCCTAAATCCGTGCGTGCTACAAAATGCTTCTTATAAAACTCGTATCATAATATACTATTAGCGAACTGTAACCAATTTGTTTTAACAGGCAAGGCACATGCCTGCATGATTATTTCTTACATCTATACGTTAACACGAATCAGCCTTAAGGAACTAAACATTACGTGCCTCCAAAGAGTATTATAACATCATGTACTCTTTGGTGCGCCTAAATTATTCTGTTTTATTATCTCAAACCATAAAGACTGGGACCCGTATTTATCTCTAAAGCTATTCTAACATACCTTTCTTTGTTGGCCATGGTCTCATTTGATCTATTAGCCAGTCTTCATAGGCATTCACGTTTGTATAAATATCTGGAAGACCATCATCGCACACAGTTCTTGAAGAAGAAAACCCAATAAAGCCATTTCCAAATCGATTAGTTTGGCTGAATAGAGGAACTCCAGTAAACTCGCAAGTAAACTTTGTAGCATTTTCGGTATTCTTAGTACACAAGTCGTACTCGGTTACTACTGCATGAGCACCCTTTTGTAGAAACGTTTCTTCACAATTTTCCTTAGAGAGCGATTCGATATAAACAAATTCTTTGTTGATCCCTCCATCAATTGTAGAAAGGTCTAAGTTAGTATATATATAAATCCATTTACTATTCTTCAAAAATTCTCTACAAAGGACTTTGACATCATCTGAAAAGAATATATTTACTTTTCAATGAAATGGTCGGAAAAGCAAAATAATTATTTTGAAGTATATGGTGCGAGCCTGTATATTGGAATTAAGCATTAAACATAAAGAGCAGTCTATGTTAAAGATTAATTTCAATATAAAATTTGGTATATCAATATAATCAAATAAGAAAAAATTATAAAAGAATTGCCTGTTAAATTGAAAGTCATTAATAGAATTTAATTTTGATGCAAACTAAAATGATATGTATAGCACTTGAGTATTTTCTAATGGCTTTAAAAGGTATAAGATAAATATATGCTCAGATTACATATGACAGATATAATTTCTATTCAAATAATAAGATGAGTAGGTACAACTCAAATCATTTTAATTTGTAGAGTGCATAAATAATTGTAACTTAGGAGCTAAGCATATTTTGTTACCATTATTAGAAAATCAACAACTAATAAAACATAAAATGTAATTTTGATACAATTTTTGGATTCCAATAAAAATAGAAATTTACCTAAATATTACTATGTAAATTAGTCAAATGCATTTTAAAAAGGGTTTTAATAAATTGACGTTGTGAATATAATGAGTAACTTAAACCAGATATAATTTGTGAAGATGCAGTTATAGAAGAGTGTTGGAAAGGTATTTAGTTAGATACAAGCAAGTAAAAGAAGCTAGAAGATAATAAGATTTGGATAGAGTTATTTATTTTGATTGATACAAGTGATAAGAAGTAACATTGGTAAAAAGTTATACATTGCGGGATTATGCCGATGGAGTATTAAGGAGGTGAGGAGCTGACTACGTAGGATAGCAGAGATAATTTAGGACACGGGAGATTCTGTTTGGTTACTGACAACGGAGATTGCCAAGGTTGGAGCTACAGAAGAAGAATATTAATCAAGGATCATCTAGGATAGCAAACTTGCCGTGGCGCCGTTGAAACGAGGAAACATATGGAAGGTGACAGAAGCTTTGCTGAGGTGGAACGGGACCTTTCCTGTTAGCAGCCAGGATTTTGACAGATCGGTGCATATTTGTCATTAAGCAGCACATCACTACAGGACTAGCTAGGGGATCCAGGCTGTAGACGTCAGGAGGAGTGTTGTTTTTGGACGTGACATTCCGGCAGCAAAAGTGAAAGTTGTTCAGGTGGGTTTTTAAGTTTATCCTATAGAAGCGATATAAAATAAAAGACAATTAAAAGAGTGTAATTAATATAATCAAGTACTTTCCTTAGGGCATTGAGTCAATTACATGTGAGTAGAAAGAATATTTGTCATTTTTAATTGAGAATATTGTTGGAGCATTGTTTGAAGTGCAAGGCAACAGTTACTGTCAGCACACAATCAAAAGTCATCATAAAAATAAAATTTCAATTGACAAACTACTAGATTATCGAACTACCCCTAATAAGAGTCTCAAGGCGCTTTTGATATTTATAAAACTTTAAAAATAATTATAATAATCATATACAATGCATTGTGTACTGATATGTAAAATAGATAGTCAGGCATATACAATCAAGTGCAGCCTCAACAATATATTCTCTTTGAAGTTAAAGAA
Source organism: Agriotes lineatus (assembly GCA_940337035.1). NCBI lineage: Eukaryota > Metazoa > Arthropoda > Insecta > Coleoptera > Elateridae > Agriotes > Agriotes lineatus. Next base: position 79,682 of record CALNHX010003636.1, on the reverse strand, counting down.
TACAAATGTATCATGTTTGTGAGATACAAAAAGAACAAGTTCAGATTTACCCCTTTTCTTTAATGCTCAAATTTGCATGATAATCTCAGCTAAACAGCCGTAAAAATACCAGTTAAATGATTTAAAACTATTGTCTTCAGATACTAAATCTAAATTAGATTCATATGAAGAAATGCAGATTGATGATGATTTATTTGACTGAATGAGTACGTTCTGTATAACATTTGGCATGTAGGAAGTAAATATAGCCGCTTTCTCTTTATAGTCTTGAATGTTCTTATAGAGACTTACTTATGTTACTTGTGTGATTTTATATTTCTTTGTCGTATTTGGTATTTGTGGTGTTAGTTCATCTAATCATATAGGATGTCAAAACATTCCAGAACGTAATTTAATTTTTTTATAGAATTGTTATTTAGTTCGAAAATAAATTTTTCCCGCTGCTGATCATGTAAGTCAGTGATACAGCCTTAGTAGCAAAACGTGTAAGTCGGTTTGCTGCTTTTTCTTGACAACGGAACTTAATATTATTATTAAGTTCCTAGGATAATAAAATCAGCAAGACAAGATGCAAACTTAGACGTTTTGTTTATAATTTCCAAGTGTTTATGTGACATGTGACACTCACAGGTAACACGACTCACGAAAATTAATCCTGGTGACAGGTGACAAACCAAACGATTTTTTCAAAAATCTTGGAAAATTTCGATAAGCAGCGGGAAAAATATAATAAGATAACTCGGAATGTATCGCCTATTAACATTTTCGGCAGGCAACAAGCCGCGACTTCGTCTTGGCTTGTACTTGCCTACCTCAAATGTTAATAGGTCCTTACATTCCTTGTTACTTAAATAGCTATTGTTGCATGCATTATACCGGGTGTCTTAAAATGAATTACATTTAGTATGCTTTGAATTTCCCATAATGCAATCTAAAATTTTACTTGAAATTGGCAAGACTGTAAGTCTATGTCAAATTCAAGGTTAGCAGGTTAGATTTTGCGTCAGTTTTGACACAGACTGACACAAAATCTAACCTGTTAACCTCGCATTTGACATAGACCTACAGTCTTGCCAATTTCAAGTAAAATTTTAGGGTGCATTATGGGAAATTCAAAGCATACTAAATGTAATTCATTTTAAGACACCCGGTAATTTATCTTTGTTGCATGACTTCACAGTTTATTATAAAAATGTTCTAATATAATTATTATTTATTCGATTATTATGAATTTAAAAATTTTTATAAACACATAGACGATCTGAATTTTCCATACACTGCTAAAATAATTTCAAACCACATGCCACTCTGTTTCTACAATAAAAAATCAGACAAAAATATATAGAAATGTAATTCATAATACCTCATCATTATACCGGGTGTTAAGCCATTTTGTAACCTTCAGCAACTAAGCTGACTATTTAAGCTTTCTGTACAGCCTATCTGTACTTCAAATCTGATTCCAACATTTTTAACTTTTATCACAAAAACTCACAGGCGCAAGATCACTTCTTGTTCATTTGAATCCGAATACCCTGTATATCGACGCTGCTGCCCCGCTTCGATCATCTTGTGCCACCCTTTACCACCGTTTGCGAGTGTTTTTTCCGCCGAAGCTTACTACTTCTCTTGATTGGGTAAGGCTCCGCGTGGATACGCGGTTGGTAGACCTTCGCATGTTTTGCAAGCAGAGTGGAGTCGGCTGAAAGCTATCGAGTGCGACGCACGTGGTTGTGGGGTGTCTTTTTTTCCTGGGGTTTTCCAAGGCCCGCTAGGGTCGTCTACGACTGCAGCTGAGGAGGAAAGCTCCGCGTAGCTACCATCAACATCCGGTGTCGCACCTATTATTACCGTCGCGACGACAACTACGACTACGACGTCGGCAACTATGTCAGCTCCAAGTTTCGCCTCGCCTATATCGCGCACGATTTCATTTAAAGCAACTCCTGTTTCGAAATGGAACGTACAATTTTCAGGTGACCCGAAAGGCCTATCAGTCAACGCTTTCATTGAGCGTGTTAACGAACTCAGAGTGGCCTGAAACCTTACCGAAGAAGAGTTGTTTATGCAGGCCATCGATTTGTTTTCGGGCAACGCATTGCTATGGTATAGCGCTAATATAGCGACCCCTAATACGTGGCAACAGTTAGTCGACTTATTACGCTTAGAGTTTCAGCCTACAAACTATGATGAACGATTATTGGACGAAATTAAACGTCGTACGCAAGGCCCTACGGAAACCATGGGCATCTATATCGCGATTATGCGCACAATGTTTTCGCGTCTGACAGAGACGATTCCCGAGGAGAAACAGTTGCGTATTTTGCTACATAATATTTCACCAATATACCAAACTCAATTAGGTTTTACAGAAGTCCGGTCAATCAACGAACTAGCGCTACACGGACAAAAGATTGAAGAACGGCGCTACGCTATTGAAACTTACGTGCCGCCATCTAGAAAGAAATCTGATTTAGAAACAGATTTGGCATATGTCGAGGTTGCGCCTGTCGAGGAAACATACCCAGTCGATGTTGTCAAGGCGCGTAACGTCAATACTCCCGAGAGGACCAGAGAATCAGCACCCAAATCAAGTATGCGGTGTTGGAACTTTAACGAACCAGGCCATAGAGCCTGTAGGTGTCCGCGACCCCGCGGCAAGAAATTCTGCTACCGTTGCGGCAGACCTGAAGTAACCGTAAACACTTGCCCTGGTTGTCGATCAGGAAATAGGGGACAGGGAAACGATTCCGCGAGACGCTGAACAGTCGAGCAGTGTTCTCGCGCTTGTTTAGCAATTCGACTAAATTTATGAAAGGAGTTATCAAGGAGTGCGAGACCAAATTTAAGAAAAATAAAGTCATTCTATACTACGTATTGGAAAGGTCATCTGATGACCGCCGCCCATATGTGACAGTTGAAATTATGGGTTTCGAGTTGTTAGCTTTATTGGACTCAGGAGCGAACCGAACGATTTTAGGAGCTAAAGGTTGGGACGTGTTGCGTACTGTAGGCTTGCGCGTAAATAAGAAGATGAGACCCGTTTGCTCAGTGGCAAATGGACAGACCGTAACAAGTTTAGGTACCATTCACTTACCTATACGTTTAAATAACAGAGTAGTAGCTATCAATGTTTTAATAGTGCCGGAGGTTTCGCACACCCTAATCTTAGGGATAGATTTTTGGAAGTCCGTGGGAATAGTCCCAGACGTGTTTCGTAGGGAGTGGGAATTCTCAAAACCCGACTTAGCGACCATCTACAAACAAATTTCAACCTGAACTCAGACCAACGAGCCCAATTGGATACTCTCGTTAACCGACACTTTACTATCGCTAAACCCGAACTCGGCTGCGTCAAGTACGTTAAACATAAAATCACTACTAATGCGGCACCGATTAAACAAAGATACTGTCCGGTCTCTCCCGCAATGCAGGCGCATACCGATGCTGAGTTGGACAGTATGCTTAGATCAGGCGTCATTGAACGCTCTCGTTCAGCCTGGTCGAGCCCAATTTTGTTAGTTAAGAAGAAACATGGAACATATCGATTCTGCGTTGACTTTCGCAAACTAAATAGCGTCACCGAGAAGGACGCCTACCCGATACCTTACATGTCGTCGATTTTGGACCGCTTACGCGATGCCCGGTTCATAACGTCGCTTGATATCAAATCCGCGTACTGGCAGATTGAAATAGAAGACCAATCCAAGGAACTAACGGCCTTTACAGTACCCGGGCGCGGTTTGTTTCAGTTCACTCGCATGACCTTTGGGCTTCATAACGCGCCAGCGACTTGGCAACGTTTCGTCGACCATGTGTTGGGTCCCGAATTGGAACCTTACGTCTTTGTATACTTAGATGACGTGATTATTTGCACCCCAACTTTCGAAAAACATGCCGAGATTTTAGACGAAGTGTTACGGCGACTAAGCGACGCTGGTTTAACATTGGGACGTAATAAATGTCACTTTTGCCAACCGGAATTACGGTACCTGGGCTATGTCGTTAACGCCCAAAGACTTTTGGTCGATCCCGTTAAAGTTTCGGCTATTCTTAACTTACCGCAACCTAAGAACGTTTCGGAGATACGTCGAGTAGTCTGCATGGCATCGTGGTACCGACGCTTCATACTAAATTTCTCAGCCATTATTGCTTCGCTGACGTCGCTATTGAAAAAGTTTCAGAAGTTTGAGTGGACCAAGTCGTGCGAAGTCGCATTCACAACCATTAAAAGTTGCCTAGTTTCGGCACCAATTTTGTCGTGTCCCGATTGTTTTCTCCCGTTTGTCGTACAGACGGACGCTTCCAATGTTGGTATCGGCACCGTGTTGACTCAGACCGTTGATGGCCAAGAACAGGTCATCTGCTACATTAGTTGGACTTTTACGAAGCCTGAACGTAATTTTTCGTTACGGAACGCGAATGTTTGGCAGTCCTTTGAGCCATTGAGAAGTTACGCCCTTATTTGGAAGGCAGTCATTTCACGGTCATCACTGACCACCATTCACTCATCTGGCTAAATAACCTTAAGGAACCCACCGGGAGACTTGCCTGTTAGGCTGTTCGTATTCAGCAATAGGACTTTACAATTAAACACCGGAAAGGAAAAGACCACGTGGTCCCGGATACACTGTCTCGTGCTATACCAGAAATATATGTAGTCTCGGTTACCGATTCTGAAGAACCCGAGCCCGGCGTTCAGGCGCCCCGTGAAGGTCAGACTGACCGCATAGGTATAGGCGCATGTGTACACGCGTCGTAGAGAAACCATTAAAGTACTCAGCGTGGAAACTGTCCCAAGGTAAACTATTTAAACACGTTAACGTAAAATACCCCGAACTTGACGCAAGCAATAGTTGGAAGGAGGTAATTCCGAAGCCTCAACGTACCGAGATTCTTCGTAAAAACCATGATGAACCTACCGCAGGCCACTTGGGTATTTATAAAACTTACGGTCGGATTGCTCAACAGTATTACTGGCCTAAACTTAAGACGGATGTAACCCGCTACGTTAACCGTTGCGCGACGTATCTAGCGCAGAAACACGAACAAAAACGCCCGGCCGGCTTGATGTGTCGTCACCCCGTTGTGGATAAGCCGTGACAAATGATATCTACCGACATTGTAGGGCCGTTTCCCCGTTTAAAGAAGAAAATCTACGTATATATTCTGTCCGTGGCTGACTACTTGACTAAGTTTACCCTTTTCTTCCCGTTGCATACCGCCACCGCGACCGCGGTGACTCAGAAAATTGAGAACGAAGTTTTCTTGTTCTTTGGTACCCCTCAGTACGTCTTGGTTGACAATGGCGTACAGTTTCGTAGTCGAGAATTCCGACAACCTACCGATACATACAAGTCACGAATTATCTTTAACGCGCAATATCATGCGCAGGCTAACCCCGTAGAACGCGTTAATCGAGTCTTAAAAACTATGCTAGCCTCGTACGTAAAAGACAACCACCGAGAGTGGGATAAATACTTGTCGAAAGTCGCTTGCGCCGTGCGTACCGCAGTCCACAAAGTCACCGGCATAACCCCACATTTCGCCAATTTCGGCAGAGAGATACAGTTAGAGGGGACGCGCGCCAATAACCCCGAAGAGGTAGATGCTTCGGACAAAATACGAGTAGAGAGCAACAAAAACTTATTGCGACGGACTCCCGTGTTAAGGTCGGTATATGAAGACATTGTTGAGCGAGTAGACGCGGCGTACAAGGCCTCAAAGGCGACGTACGATTTACAAAGGCGCCCCGCTCAGTTTGCCGTTGGCGATACTGACGAAATTACGTGCTTTCCGATGCGGTATTTTAACGCAAAGTTGGCTCCAAAATTTGTAGGGCCGTTTTATATTAGTCGACAAGTTTCGCTTGCCACTTACGAGTTGTCCGACGAGACCGGTGCTCCAAAAGACACGTGGCACGCGAAAGATCTTAAACCCAACCCTACGGACGCTTAGCCTGCTAGCGCCCGTTTTCCTTCACCCCCCCTCCCCTTAAGGCTTTTGATGGCCTTACCTTCGGCCTCGAGCCGTACCTTCGGTAGTTCCTAACTCTTCTGCAAGCCTTCTTGATGTGGGAACCCCACAATGCGCCGATCCCGTGACACGCAACGTGCCCTCTTCTTGGGGCTCGTGGGACAGGTTATGAGAGACTCCTTTCTTACCCCCCCCCCCAAATTGTTTCCTGTATTCTATTGGAACGACTGGTCGGAAGTGTCCACAGGTGTAAGACCCATTTTACCCGATCTTGAGACGAATTTTTCCGCGTGTTCTATTGGAACGGTTGGTCCGAAGTGTGCATGGGAGTAAGACGTTTTTATTCACCCGATTTGGACGAGCGCTTGTCGCGCATTTTTAGCGGTTTTTGTTTAAAACCCCAAACCCTTCTTCTCTATGTTCTATCTTTACCTTTCTTTCCTCTCGTCAATTCTATCTACCGTGTCCCGGAGACAACTGCCCAACCCCGTTGTTTTTCTTTCTTTTCCACCTTCCAAAACCGCACTGTTGGGCGACCGTCATGGACCCGGTGTTAAGGTCGGCGTTTCGTGGCTATCGCCGCAGTACGTGCCACGCCCGTTTCGGGCCTGGTCGGTCATTTGTTTTTTTACTGTAAATATGGCTTTCTGCCCATTGTTGTAGCACTCCTAATTTGGAGGGGTAGTCGAGCCGAATCGGCAAGACCGTCTGTCGGATTCTGCTTAGTTTTTGCCCGTCTGGTTCCCCGAGGGAGCCAGACATGAATCGTTTTGTGGACCCCTGGCGGAGTACCACTCCTTTTGGGACAGCTAGTCTTTTTGTCGCCAGTCTCCCGTGGTCCGGGGAGTGAGTGCTAGCCATCAGCGAACTGCCAGGTCTTTACCCAAGTTTTCGTATTTCTACTGGCGTACCCAGTCTATCTTCTTCCTCTTCTTCCTTCCCTCCTTTTGTACCCTAGCTGGTGGCCAGTGTGCGTAATCCCTTTGGGGGTACAGCCTATCGTATGAATGTTCTCGGTCGTTTGAGTTCTCGTAGCGCGGTAGCCAAAATGTCTCGTTGTTTTGTAAGAGACTTCGGGGAACTCTATTTCAAGTAAGGGGAGTATTAAACCATTTTGTAACCTTCAGCAACAAAACTGACCATTTAAGCATTCTGTACAGCCTATCTGTACTTCAAATCTGATTCCAACATTTTTAACTTTTATCACAAAAACTCACAGACGCAAGATTACTTCTTGTTTATTTGAATCCGAATACCCTGTATATCGACGCGGCTGCCCCGCTTCGATCATCTTGGGCCACCCTTTATCACCGTTTGCGCGCGTAAATCCAGTTATTTCCGCCGAAGCTTACGCCTCTTGATTGGCTAAGGCTCCGCGTGGATACGCGGTTGGTAGACCTTCGCATGTTTTGCAAGCAGAGGGGAGTCGACTGAAAGTTAGAAAGTGCGACGCACGTACTTGTGGAGTGTCTTTTTTCCTGGGGTTTTCCAAGGGCCGCGTCCAGCGATGTCGTTATGAAGTGTTCCTTCATTCCCCACTGGTCTTGGGGTATTTGTTAGCAGGACGCGCAGAGTGCCCGTAATTCCCTCGTTGTACCCAGCGCATGTGTGTGACCAATTCAAAATAAACTCCGTCGTCCGGGGGATTCGTTACCAAAGGAAATGCTTTCGTACCGCCCCCGCTCAGGAGACGTCAAACAAACACAGGTACTATTTTAAGATATTGTGTAACCAAGTAGCTATTTTGCTTACGATCTGAACTTACTACCATGTGTGTATTAATGGTTCTGTGTCTAACTTGTCGCTCGCAGAGTGACTGAATTGTCATGCATGTAGCAGCCTATGAAATTACCATATTTCCGGCCGCCATTGTTGTAAATCGAAATGCTTCGGGCGTTTGTGATTCATAGCTTTGGGCGCGAAAAAATCAAGTGAGTTTGTCGTTATGGTCTGCGCCGTGGCGCAGGCTCACTTGCGCGAGCAATCAGCTGTGTAGTGCGTGATCCAATTACGCGAATTTGTCGTTGTGGACGATGCACTTTGATCGCTCTTACTTGCAAATCAATCGTTGTTTGTATCTGAACTAAAAGTAACCATTACTGTGTTGTAAATTTATGTGTTTCTTTTAACATTGAACCTTTGGTTTGTGTACGTCCAATTAAGCGATGCAATTACTGCCAATTTATGTGCTCCTGGCACCTTCACCGATAATTAACTATTTGTTCTGCGTTTGGCTTCACCCCGCGACACGGTCGCTGTAAAGTAGTGGGCCTCGGCCGTATTTATTATTCATATTTAACCAATAACGTTCGGCAATTCGCTTAACGGGTCGACCAGGGTCTGTTGTTTTGGTATTGAACGTTTGATGGATTTGTGTGTTCTAGTATTAGCGCATGAACTCCAGCTGGGGGCACTAATTCAAGCCCTACGTGGATTTAAGGCGACATATTCGTTGCTCCTTTGATTCTTTGTTGTAACGTCAGTCAATAGGTACATATGTGATTAAGAGATGTATTATTGTGTACGACCTCTGCATGCTCTTTCCAGATTAAACAACTAGTGTCAAGATCGAAGTGCAACGGAACTTGAGCGTTGGAGTGTGCAGGTAGGTCTGGCAACGCCCTCGCAGTGGCAGTACTTACCCGAATTAGTAACGCAAGCACCTATTTGTCGAATTTGTAATCTGAGCTCGATATTTCTCGAGTACTTTCATGAAGTAGTACCCAGTGTACTTTCCGTCCCGTCTAACCGTCCAGGTGCGGTTACACGAGTATACTTAGAGACAGACTTGGTGGCGCCCTTCTATTTTTGATTTACCCCGTTCATGTCACGCCACGCTTGACCACTGACGTACCGTTTGAACCACGCCCAACTCCCTGAGCGTTTCAGCCGAGGCCTTTAGCCTGTTTTAACGAATCTCAGTCCAAGCGTGCCATCCTTTCCCGGACTTAACCAGTCGTGCGATCCTCACCTCGCGTGGGTGTCGCTAAGTTATTTTAATACCGTAACACGGGTTACAGCTATTTTAAAGAAGTACATACCCACACATATGTTGGGTTAAGTCAAAATGATAATGTAAAGCTTATGCGAAAGTAGATGATAGAAATTTTTATAACAAATAACGGTTATAATTTCTTCATTGAATATAAATATCTAATAACATTGCATTAATAAAAGTAGACAGCTTGAAATAAATGGTGCAGCCAAAGCAAGGCAGATCAAAATAATGATTTATGAAAATTATATGAAATAATAGCTGGGAATATTTATTCTTAAATGCTAATAGAGGAGCAAACTGCTTTATGGTAAAATAATAACAAGACGATTGTTTATTACCTAAGACAATATTGAAATACTCGAATCAAATAGATGATCACAAGATTCAGGTGCAGCAGATAATTTGTATAGTTATAAATATCTGACTGGTCAATTATTATAAATAAAATAATATATATCTATGCATTAATGGAGATACGAATATATATTTTTTGAGGTCCGCAAATGAACCAAAGGTAAAAAACATGAATATCTCCAGTGGTACATACAGTATATTATTTACTAGAATATTAGTAAGAATAGTATGAAATTAAAAAATGTTATAAGTACATTTAAACTAAGGATATGTAAGTAACATCAAGGATTGCCTGAACGTATGGTTGCTAAGACTTTGTTTGTAGTAGCATGGTTACCATGAGAGTCAGGGAGAAATAATTTGAAAAGGGAGTTATGAGTAGCTATGCATATTTTCTATCTATGACACATATGAACAATATAAAAAAATAATAGTCAGTATTGCTTGTGGTAAAATATGTATTCGCCATTTGTGTTGCTATATTTGGGTATCAACCGAGGTGAGATATGGCAGATAAGTATAAGGGGAAACTGAGAAGAGGAAAGAAAGGAGGAAAACGGCAAGGATGAGGAAAAAGAAGCAGTGGATAAAGTTGAGGTAGGTACGACAGAACAAGAAATAAAACAAAGAAATCAACCAAAAATTCAACAACAAGGAAGTAAAGAACAATTGGACTCGAGACTAGTGACGGAAATGTTAAAGTCGTTAAAACAAGATACGCAATGGAACAAACTATGTAAAAAATTAGAACAGGATATTAGACACCAAGGAAGTGTTAAGACAAAAGTTAAAAAAACATAAACAAAATATACAATAGTTGAAAGAAAACTTCATCTAAAAAAAGAAAAGAATGTGCAGTTATTCAGAGAAAAATTAAAAGGCGAGCTGCAAGAATTAGACACAAAGGCAGAAAAAACTGTGCAAGAGTTTAAAGTAGGTGCAGAAAAAGATAGGCTAAGATTAAAAGCAAAACAAAAGCATCGCCAGCTACAAACACACACAGAACATTTAAAGAAGTGTTCAACAAAATTCAAGTAAAAAATAAATAGTTATTACTATTGCAAATAAACATAAATAAAAAATTGAGTAATTTTAAATAAGAGGAAGAATGAAGGTAACAATAAAAATAAAGATGCAAATAGCCAAAATATAGGAGAATTTATACAGTAGCTTGGTAAAGAAGATAAACAAAATACACAAGAGCTAAAAGACAAGTTCAGACAAGAATTAATATCCGATGATGAAGAAAATAAATAATATGGACGAAAGTTAGGATTGGATTTCAAGAAAAGCAAAAACAGCTAGGTACAGGCAACGAAAATTTGCTATATACTTCTAGGAGAAGGTTTCATCCAATCCAATTAAAGATTAAATAAGAATTACAATGTAAAACTAATCATTTAACACCTAAAGTAAATAAGTACAAAGAAAATACAAAGAAGATCGTTAAACTTAAAATTAGACACAAAATGAACGAACTAAAGGATTATTTGAGACGAGCTACAGGCGAGAAGACACCTCTGTGAAGTTTGCACCACAAGTTTAAGAAATGTTATTTTTTACAAGTTTCCGTTGCACTCCAAGGAGTTCTAGAGTTTCTTACTATTTTTACAAATTGTTCTATACTGGGTGACCTAAACGGTCGGATACAAACTTCGTCAGATGATTGATGAGAGTTTTTAAGTAAAAAATTGTATATGAACATTTGTCGTTAAACGTTTCCGTAAGATAATCAGCTAATTAACGTTCACACTGGGGAAAAACCACTTGCATTTGTTTGTTTGTTATGGACGATGTCCAAGCATGCGGAGTATCAGGTGCCTTGGACACCGACTGCTGTGGCCATATGGTCAAAGTGCTACTTAGATTTTTGCCAAGACTAAGGAGCTCTAACGCCGAGCATGCTACATATCGTTAGCCCAGGCATATTAAACAAATGTTAAAGGAAATATTAAAAAAAATCCTGATTTTTGGCAGAAATGTTCCTTAGTACCCTAGGAGCGACTCCTTAAAAGTTCCCGTTTCTAGGGTGCCGGCGTCGTAGTTTTTTGGAGCAAGAAGCAGACGAAGAAACTGCGTGTTATTAGAAAAAATCATGATAAAGTACCTTATCTGTTCATATTACGGAAAAATGTTATTAAAAGAAGTTATTCATAATGTAAAACTATAACCTGCTGTAAAATTTCAGAAATATTGCCCTACTTTTATAAAACCGTGTGTATGAGAAACATTTTTGCAATTTCTTCCAATAAATACGGTATCATTAAAGTCATTCGATCTTTCTGCAATTTTGCGTGGCGCCATAGTTTTATATTCTGAACAACTTTTTTTAATACTGTTGTTTCGTGTTCAAAACAAAAAAGGCACTTTACCTGAACAACAGAAGATTTTTAACTACTGCCAAGGCTTCCTAGATACGACGCCCGCACCCCAGAGGCGGAGAGTTTTAAAGGGTCGCTTCTACAGTACTAAGAAACCTTTGAGACAAAAATCAGGACTAAATTTTTTTTAGGTAGATATCTATTATGCCTTGGCTACGTAGTAACATGAAACCTAAGGCTTTACATAATTTTCGAATGATAGCATTCTGTAAGAAGGTTTAATCCGCATTTTTATTCTTAAAAACCTCACCGGGGCCAGGAATCGAACTCGCGACTTAGATCATGCTTAACTACTGAGCTACTAAGCCCGACTTTTGATGGTTAATTAATAAATTAAACAAAAAATCGAAATTAAAAACCGCAGTAGTCATTATCTTAAACAGAATACTTGTCAGCTAGTTGTCAGTTCTAGTCGCTCTACAAAACTTCAAATCTTCATCATGAATTTTGCAACACAAGAGTGCTATTGTCTTCGTATATGGATTTGTGGAATGGTATCGCACGACAAGCAGCAAGAGTGTATCAGGAAAGATACCCAAACTGGCGTCACCCTGATCATAGAGTATTTACCAACTCTTTTCAGAGACTTAGAAACACCGACAACCCTGCTCCACAAAGGAATATGCGCCCTCGTGAAGTGAGAATACAGGACGAAGATGTTGTTGATGCTGTTCTTAATGATCCTAGCACAAGCACCCGGCGTGTATCAAAATATTTACAACTTTTTGTATTTTTGTATGGCGCGTAATAAACAGAGAAATGCTGCATCCCTATCACTTGCAGGAGCGTTTAATATTTGCCAGTGGCTTTTGCAAGAAGTGGTTCGAGGTCCTGATTTTATTACTCATATTTTATGATCTTATGAAGCTACAGGCACGAAAGATGGAATTACAAAATCCACACTAGATACGAATGCGACATTTTCAGCGACGTTTTACTAAATATGTTTGAGGCAGTATCTTCAACAATTCGTCCGAACTGCAGATTATGAACGATTGTTTAAATGCAAACATGTACAGACATTTTCTTGAAAACAATCTTTTGAACTTAATAGAAGACGTGCCTGTCAACATCGTCCAGCACATGTTTTATTAGCACGATGGTGCACTGTCACATCGCGGTAGGCAAGTGGTTGAGTGGCCAAATAGTCGGAAAGGGACGTTTAGGCGCGTGCTTTTAGGCGCGAAGCCTTTAGACGCGGGCGCTATTAGGCGCGCGTACGTTTAGGCGACGGAACTTTAGGCCACGAGAAAAAATAATTTGACATTTGACGTTGTTGAATTCATAACGCGGTATTTTGTTGTATTAAACTTAATTATTTATTATTAAAATGAGTGAAAGTGACTGTGATGAAGAAATTGCAGGGACGCTCCCAGAAATCAGGCAACTAGCAGAACACACCGCAGCCAGTCTGCTCCCGGAGAAGTCCAAAGCGCGGTACGAAGATGTTTATCGCAAATTCATGGAGTGGCGCTTAAAAAGCAGTATTCAGTCTTTTTCTGAAAATGTTGTATTGGCCCATTTTGGCGAAATAAGCAAACAATTCAAACCTTCGCCTCTTTGGGCCATATATTCGATACTGCAAAGTGTTTTAACAGTAAAACATAACCTCAATATTGCAAACTATCCCAAATTAAGATCTTTTTTGAAAAGACAATCCGATGGCTTTAGAAGCAAAAAATCCAAGACTTTAACGGCTGCTCAAGTTAATACATTTATGAAAGACCCTCCCGATCTCAATTTTCTGCTCAGAAAAGTAATAAATACCCAAATAAAAAAAATCTTTTAGATTAATTATTATTTATTGCAGACTGTTCTAATTATCGGAATAAGCGGAGCCTGTCGCAAACAAGAGTTGAAGAATTTGAAAATTACAGATGTCAAAGATTTAGGAAACAAATTTCTTGTAAATATTCCCATCAGCAAGACAAAAATTGAAAGATCATTTGTTATATCTGGAGCCTTCTACAATGTCTGTAAAAGATACTTAGACATTCGCCGTGAACTTAAGGACACAAGCATCACACAATTCTTTATGAATTACCAGAAAGGCAGGTGCACGAAGCAAGTTGTGGGAATAAATAAGATTGGCAGTGTCCCAAAGCAAATTGCACAGTATCTAAAGCTAGAAAATCTTTCTGCGTATACAAGCCATTGTTTTCGAAGAACATCGGCCACCCTCCTCGTAAATGCTGGTGGAGATATACTAGCCCTAAAGCGCCATGGAGGTTGGCGATCTTCGACGGTAGCAGAAGGTTACGTAGATAATTCTCTTTTCAACCAAACTGAAACTGCAGATAAAATAATGGAAGCAGTAGGTTCAACTTCTCTGGAGCAAAATTTTAAGTATACAGTCGAGGAAAACAGACCAACAACATCTACAACTGTCCTATCACACAATGCTTCGTCTAGACCATTAATATTAAAAAAGTGCCATAATTACACAATCAATTATAATTACTATACTAAAAAATAATGTGTTACGTCAAGTGTTAGTGAAACCAGATGCACCACTACACGTTTTTTTTATTTAAAAATTGCACTCGTTTCAAGACTATTCTAATAAATTGTGAATTATAAGATGTATGCTAGTAGAAAAAGTATAGTACATTACTCGAGTTGTAAAGAGATTACGTACGCGTGGATTTACATTACTCGCTCCTTCGTCGCTCGTATGTAATTCATCCACTTGTACGTAATATGTTCTTTACAACTCTCGTTACGTAATATACTATTTTGTATTCGTGTTATCAAATCTCAGGGTGATTAAAAGCTACTTGTAAATTGATAGCTAAAATAAATAGTTGTATGCCCTTTATAATATATTATTTATCTTCAACTAATCAAATAAAAACGCTAGCTCACATTTCGGTAAAGCAATTGCTCGTCTCGGTTTGGTTCACCTTTGAATGCATAATTTATTGAAATTAGTTAATACGGATCTGTTCTCCGCTTTAGCTTAACGCGCACAATCGAAAATTCTGAAATTAGGTCAAGTGTTAACCAAGATGGACACCGTTTGCAAGACCGCTACTGCCCTAGTGATCTCGGCCTCCAAATGTCGGGATAAATGCTGTATTATCTCCTCCTCCGTTAATCGTGGGGTCAGGTATTGGGCCTTGTTATGCCGGTGCATCACGTAGATCTCCCTGGAACCTCCTCTATCGATGTATTGGCCGGATGTGAGCTCTGTCCTTACTTGGGCCTGGTGTGAGTTGCTCCAATATTGCTGTGTAAACAACTCCTTAAATTCGTTGTACGTCGTGTACTTACTTGCACTTGATGATGCTGTGCCATATCTCGGCGTTGTTTCTCATAGCCATGTTTATTATTTGGAGCTTTCGGCATTCCGTCGGTATGGTTCGCATTAGGTCGTCTAGCTTTGCTAGGAAGATCGTAGGCAACTCGCCGTTCCTCTCTTCGAACTTGGGTATCATTTCGTTGTTCAGGCTAGTAGGCATCGCGCTTGCCGGGAGTTCCTGTACCTGTTCAAGCCTATCATGTACCCCTTGTATTTCTCTCGTGATCCTATTATCGACCAGGGCAATGTGGTGTGCGTTTCGGCTCTGTCCCTCTTGTATCTTGACCCACTGTCCGTCTGTTTTTGTCTCGAGACTGATTAACCCAAATTCAAACCTTTCTTTATGTTGTGCTAGTTGTTCCTGTGTCTTATTTTCAACACCCTTTATCCTGTCCTTAATTTCCTCTCCTCTCTGTCCGATCGCTTCTTCTACCAACTGTGTCTTATCTCTTCTTTGGTTGTGTCCTTAAATGTTTCTAATTTTCCCTGTAGGCCATCAATTTTAACTTCCAACTCTTGTTTGTTATCTTGTTGCATCCTTACTAACTCTTGCTTTAAACCCTCAACCATCAAATTGGTGTGATTATACCCACTAGTTTCTCTTTCTTCTGCTTCTTGCTTCAAATCTTGTTTTAATTCCTGCACATTCTTCCTGTAACTTTCTATCGCGTTCTTCAGCTTCGATTTTATTTGCCTCAAGTAATCTTTTCTCACGTTCTTCTGATTCCTTTTTGTTTGTCTCAAGTATTCTTTTCTCCCGTTCTTCGGAATCGATTTTATTTTTCTTGTCCCGCTCTTCTGCTTCATGCTGCATTTGTATTATTGCTTCCATTATTCCACTTCATTCGATCGCTTGCTTTGCAGCTTGGGCTGCTGTTCCTTAGCTTGATCCCCATGTTGTTCTTCTCACGCCGGTTGTTCGGGTACTTCACTTACTTCTTCGGCTTAATGCTCCTCTTCCTTTCCGTGTTCAATTTTCTTCATTCTTCTCGTACGCTTATCCGCCATTTTTCTGTGTTTTATTTATCAGTAGTCAGGCAAAAACAAAGCGCTTGCACTTACGAGCAACGGTACCTACACAAGTTTTACTTGACTATAGTAAAGCATTCGATACGGTTAACCATGGCACTTTATTTACTATCCTGAATTACATTGGTATATGAAGGAATACGCTATCGTTAATGACTAGCTATCTAAGTAATCGGACGCAAATTGTTAAACTAGATAATGTTGTGTCCGATCAGCTGTCGATCACTCAAGGGGTGCCACAGGGATCGATTTTAGGTCCACTGTTATTTTCAATACATACATCAATCTTTATAAAACGTGTTAAATTTTCTAAAATACATATATATGCAGATGACACTCAGCTATACCATTCTCTTCATATATCTCGCCTGGATGCAGCAGTGGAGGAAATAAATTATGGTTTACAGTATGTGTACGATACATCTATTCAGCATTCACTAAATATTAATCCCGATTAATCTGCTGTTGTTCTTTTTGGAAATAAAAATGCTTGTAAAGACTTGGCTGCTACTATAAGAGTCACTATGGATAATGTTCCAATTTCTATTGTTGATAAATGCAAAAGTCTTTGTGTAATATTGGACAACACTTTTAGATATAAAGACCAGATTGCCAGATATATTGACCAAGCTTATAAATTCCTCAGAAAGTTATATCCTAATAGATCCTATTTAAATATCGAAATCAAAAAGAGAATTTGTGAAGCATTTGTTTTATCTCAATTTAATTATTGTACAGCTGTATATCATTCAGCAATAGATAATGCAACTGCACAACGAATTCAAAAAGTTCAAAATGCATGCTTACGTTTTATATATGGCATTAGAAAGTACGATCATATATCATATAAATTGGCTGATGCTGGATGGTTAACAATGCAAAATCGTAGAATATTAGTGTCTGTGTCTTTTTCATCAAATAATTCTTTATAAAAAACCACCATACTTATATAATAAGATCACTTTTAGAACAGATGTACATAACCTTTCTACTCGATTTAGAGGCCTAATTTCGCCTCCGCTATATTCTGCTGCTTGTTTCGAGCGATTATTTTCTTTTCAAGTATATCATATGTACAATAGCTTACCAAAACTCTATGAAATATATAGTCCAGTGCAATTTAAACTTAAGTTACGATGTGAATTGTTTCAGAGACAGTGTGAACATTTTTTGTACTGGCAATTATGTGTGTGTATATATATATATGTATATATTTACTTTACCTTTTTTTATTATAAACATTGTGGCAATGTTGCTTATATATAATGTGTTTAATTAGTGTTCTTTTAAATATTAAATTTTTTTTACTATTTTCAACTGCGTCGCCACAGGATATTAATATTTATCTTCTTTTAGTATTTACGTCAAGTAGAATTAGGCAAAAGATTATGTTTTGGTGTTAATTATCTTTTAATTCAAGGTTAGGTGGAAGATCGGAGGGTATAGGATATTTACCTATACCCACCTGAATCTCGCCTTGTGATTACCAGTTTTTTTTAAATTATTGTATTTAGATTTTGTTTTTTTACATGGTAATAAAGTGATTATTATTATTATTATTAAATAATAAATCAAGATACAAATTTGAAACTTTTAAATATCCTGTGGATAAAGTTCAAGTAACTACGCAATATTTTACCTAGTTGTAATTGTTAATAATCGTTCTTTATAATTAAATTCGCTTACCCGTTAGGATGTCTTAATTTTTTGCTAATTTACTTTTGCCACCACGTTGTTGAGCCAATTATGTTGTAGTGGCAATCAACGTGGTTTATTTTATATTTACTATCCTCACGCTTAGGTCGCAAGTAATTAATTAATTATGTTCTAAACAAACTGACTAACAATCGCAATTTGCCCCACGATTGAGCTACCAATTATTTTGCAATGGTACGTCTCTAATTTGGGGGTGCTTGTAATCTGTTATTAATTTAATAAGGGTACCACCCAAATATATTTTTGTATTCGTGTTTATCAAATCTTATGTTTATTAAAAGCTACTTTTAAATTGATAGCTAAAATAAATAGTTGTATGCCCTTTAATCAAATAAAAACGCTAAGTCATATTTCGGTAAAGCAATTGCTAGTCTCGGTTAGGTTCACCTTTGAATGCATAATTTATTGAAATTCGTTAATACGGATATGTTCTCCGCTTTAGCTTAACGCGCACAATCGAAAATTCTGAAATTAGGTCAAGTGTTAACCAAGATGGACACCGTTTGCAAGACCGCTACTGCCCTAGTGATCTCGGCCTCCAAATGTCGGGATAAATGCTGTATTATCTCCTCCTCCGTTAATCGTGGGGTCAGGTATTGGGCCTTGTTATGCCGGTGCATCACGTAGATCTCCCTGGAACCTCCTCTATCGATGTATTGGCCGGATGTGAGCTCTGTCCTTACTTGGGCCTGGTGTGAGTTGCTCCAATATTGCTGTGTAAACAACTCCTTAAATTCGTTGTACGTCGTGTACTTGCACTTGATGATGCTGTGCCATATCTCGGCATTGTTTCTTATAGCCATGTTTATTATTTGAAGCTTTCGGCATTCCGTCGGTAGGTTTGCATTAGGTCGTCTAGCTTTGCTAGGAAGATCTTAGGCAACTCGCCGTTCCTCTCTTCGAACGTGGGTATCATTTCGTTGTTCAAGCTAGTAGTCACCGTACTTGCCGGGAGTTCCTGTACCTGTTCAAGCCTCTCATGTACCCCTTGTATTTCCCTCGTAATCCTATTATCGACTAGGGAAATGTGGTGTGCGTTTTGGCTCTGTCCCTCTTGTATCTTGACCCACTGTCGGTCTATTTTCGTCTCGAGACTGGTTAACCCAAATTCAAGCCTTTTTTTATGTTGTGCTAGTTGTTCCTGTGTCTTATTTTCAACACCCTTTATCCTGTCCTTAATTTCCTCTCCTCTCTGTCCGATCTTTTCTTCTACCAACTGTGTCACTTCTTGTTGTAGTTCTTGTCTTATCTCTTATTTGGCTGTGTCCTAATGTTTCTAATTTTTCCTGTAGGCCATCAATTTTAACTTCCAACTCTTGTTTGTTATCTTGTTGCATCCTTACTTACTCTTGCTTTAAACCCTCAACCATCAAATTGGTGTGATTATACCTCCTAGTTTCTCTTTCTTCTGCTTCTTGCGTCAAATCTTGTTTTAATTCCTGCACATTCTTTCTGATTGCTTCCTGTAACTTTCTATCGCGTTCCTCAGCTTCGATTTTATTTGCCTCAAGTAATCTTTTTTCACGTTCTTCTGATTCCTTTTTGTTTGTCTCAAGTATTATTTTCTCCCGTTCTTCGGATTCGATTTTATTTTTCTTGTCCCGCTCTTCTGCTTCATGCTGCATTTGTATTATTGCTTCCATTATTCCACTTAATTCGATCGCTTGCTTTGCAGCTTAAGCTGCTGTTCCTTAGCTTGATCCCCTTGTTGTTCTTCTCCCGCCGGTTGTTCGGGTACTTCACTTACTTCTTCGGCTTGATGCTCCTCTTTCTTTCCTTCTTCCATTTTCTTCATTCTTCTCGTACGCTTATCCGCCATTTTTCTGTGTTTTATTTATCAGTAGTCAAGCAAAAACAAAGCGCTTGCACTTACGAGCAACGCTATCCAGACAAGTTTTACTTGACTATAGTAAAGCATTCGATACGGTTAACCATGGCACTTTATTTACTATCCTGAATGACATTAGTATTGGAAGGAATGCGCTATCGTTAATGACTAGCTATCTAAGTAATCGGACGCAAATTGTTAAACTAGATAATGTTGTGTCCGATCCGCTGCCGATCACTCAAGGGGTGCCACAGGGATCGATTTTAGGTCCACTGTTATTTTCAATATATACATCAATCTTTATAAAACGTGTTAAATTTTCTAAAATACATATATATGCAGATGACACTCAGCTATACCATTCTTTTCATATATCTCGCCAGGATGCAGCAGTGGAGAAAATAAATTATGATTTACAGTATGTGTACGATACATATATTCAGCATTCACTAAATATTAATCCCGATAAATCTGCTGTTGTTCTTTTTGGAAATAAAAATGCTTGTAAAGACTTGGCTGCTACTATAAGAGTCACTATGAATAATGTTCCAATTTATATTGTTGATAAATGCAAAAGTCTTGGTGTAATATTGGACAACCCTTTTAGATATAAAGACCAGATTGCCAGATATATTTGCCAAGCTTATAATTCCTCAGAAAGTTATATCCTAATAGATCCTATTTAAATATCGAAATCAAAAAAAGAATTTGTGAAGCATTTGTTTTATCTCAATTTAATTATTGTACAGCTGTATATCATTCAGCAATAGATAATGCAACTGCACAACGAATTCAAAAAGTTCAAAATGCATGCTTACGTTTTATATATGGCATTAGAAAGTACGATCATATATCGTATAAATTGGCTGATGCTGGATGGTTAACAATGCAAAATCGTAGAATATTAGTGTCTGTGTCTTTTTCATCAAATAGTTCTTTATAAAAAACCACCATACTTATATAATAAGATCACTTTTAGAACAGATGTACATAACCTTTCTACTCGATTTAGAGGCCTAATTTCGCCTCCGCTATATTCTGCTGCTTGTTTCGAGCGATTATTTTCTTTTCAAGTATATCATATGTACAATAGCTTACCAAAACTCTATGAAATATATAGTCCAGTGCAATTTAAACTTAAGTTACGATGTGAATTGTTTCAGAGACAGTTTGAACATTTTTTGTACTGGCAATTATGTGTGTGTATATATATATATGTATATATTTACTTTACCTTTTTTTATTATAAACATTGTGGCAATGTTGCTTATATATAATGTGTTTAATTAGTTTTTTTTACTATTTTCAACTGCGTCGTCACAGGATATTAATTTTTATTTTCTTTTAGTATTTACGTCAAGTAGAATTAGGCAAAAGATTATGTTTTGGTGTTAATTATCTTTTAATTCAAGGTTAGGTGGAAGATCGGAGGGTATAGGATATTTACCTATACCCACCTGAATCTCGCCTAGTGATTACCAGTTTTTTTTAAATTATTGTATATAGATTTTGTTTTTTTACATGGTAATAAAGTGATTATTATTATTATTATTAAATAATAAATCAAGATACAAATTTGAAACTTTTAAATATCCTGTGGATAAAGTTCAAGTAACTACGCAATATTTTACCTAGTTGTAATTGTTAATAATCGTTCTTTATAATTAAATTCGCTTACCCGTTAGGATGTCTTAATTTTTTGCTAATTTACTTTTGCCACCACGTTGTTGAGCCAATTATGTTGTAGTGGCAATCAACGTGGTTTATTTTATATTTACTATCCTCACGCTTAGGTCGCAAGTAATTAATTAATTATGTTCTAAACAAACTGACTAACAATCGCAATTTGCCCCACGATTGAGCTACCAATTATTTTGCAATGGTACGTCTCTAATTTGGGGGTGCTTGTAATCTGTTATTAATTTAATAAGGGTACCACCCAAATATATTTTTGTATTCGTGTTTATCAAATCTTATGTTTATTAAAAGCTACTTTTAAATTGATAGCTAAAATAAATAGTTGTATGCCCTTTAATCAAATAAAAACGCTAAGTCATATTTCGGTAAAGCAATTGCTAGTCTCGGTTAGGTTCACCTTTGAATGCATAATTTATTGAAATTCGTTAATACGGATCTGTTCTCCGCTTTAGCTTAACGCGCACAATCGAAAATTCTGAAATTAGGTCAAGTGTTAACCAAGATGCACACCGTTTGCAAGATTGCGTCTATTGACTGATAAATATTGTGAAATCTATCAAAGTGCTATCGGTAATTATTTGAATTAGACTGTTTTCCCGGCATTAATTTGTCTTCTGTTTCAGATCTCGCGGGCACGCTATTTGATTTGTTTTTATAGCGTCGGTTTTTAGAAAAACATAACCTCAACTTAGATTATTGCAATTTCCGGATTTCTGGCTGTTATTACAATAATTTATTCATTTGTCAACCTCTATTAATTTTTTATAAACAAAAGCTAGTTATTTCAAATAATTCTCCTTAGCATAGAATTTCGGCTTAGACCGCGTAGTATTTGTAGATGAACACCCAGCATTCTCTGGCTTAATGTGCCTTGCACCTTGTAAAGTCGAGCAAAAACCCGCGCGATGGCCATGCTCTTTGGTGGCTCGTGTTGTTTGAGTATCTTGAGAACGAGGATATTTAGACAGATTTGGTCGTTTTGCTGTTTGTGCATCCATATTCACTAACGTTTCGCAAGACCTTGCAGCTTGCATCATCAGAGTGAAAGTCGCACTAAGAACCTAAGGTTGGTGTGGAGCTATTTATAGTCCTCTGTGCCAGGCCCGCGGAGTGGCGTAACGCTGGTTGGTCATCCGAGTGCAACGTAATCCGCGGGGCGTGACCGTATGACGCACAGTGGTTGTAACGCTTTAGATCGTGTATCACAAAGGTCCACGTTTTACTAAGCTTAAAGCCATCTTCCCTGTTTATATTATTTGGATGTTTTTCTATTTCTATGGCTTCACGTATAACTCGCGGGAAGTAATGAGGTATTCTGGCAAGTACTCTGGCATGCTCAAATTCTAGAGTGTGCCCATTTGTAAATGTATGCTCAGCTACGGCTGATTTTGTGATGCGTTTGTGTTGCAATCGCCTTTGTGTTCTTGGAGTCTTAGATCAACGGAACAACCAGTCTGTCCAATGTAACTCGAGCCGCAAGAACAAGGAATGCGATATACGCCAGCGGTTTTTAAACTTGGAATCTTGTCTTTTACCGATCTGAAGCCGTTACCCAAAGTTTCCTTGTTCGTGAACACAGTTTTGATGTTGCATCGTTGCAGGACACGTCCTATCTTATCAGTCGAGCCTTTAACGTGGGGTAGAAATGCTAAGCCTTCCAGAGGTGGAGATTCTTCTTTAGCCTTTTTTGTCATATCTCCACCTGTGGAAGGATTAGCATTTCTACCCTACGTTAAAGGCTCGACTGATAAGGTAGGACGTGTCCTGCAACGATGCAACATCAAAACTGTGTTCACGAGCAAGGAAACTTTGGGTAACGGCTACAGGGCCCTCCAGGGAGTGTGGCGCTTGTAAAATAATGATTATAATTTCTTATACACGACGTTTGAAGCTTCACGAGCTTTTGGAGGAGTTGCAAAATCTGGATGAAATACTGACACTCTCAGATAGAATTGTCTTCCATCCACCTGAGGATGCAAACTCCTTCGTAACAGATGAGGATCTGGCGCTGAAGATAGTGTCACTATGAAAACCTACCTCGAGGTCAGCTGCAATCCAACGTAGACATCATCATCGACAAAGATCCGTCCGGGGAAGATACCGAATCGGAGGATGATTATTCCGAGGATGACCTCCCCTGTCGACAGTAAAGCAAAACCTCACAAAAACTGTTGTCTACCAAGATCCGTCTGGGGAAGAGATTGAAACGGAGGATGGCTTGCCCCACCCGCTGGCAAAAAACGTAAGCCTACAAAACCCAAACAAACACTACTTTCTTGAACGAGTCAAGATCTGGGTCCAAAAATGTTTAGAGATTTTGCAAGTGGTTCTGGTCCAACAAATCACTTGACGCCATTGCAATTGTTCGAATGTTTCTTTGACGATGAAATTGAATCTCTCATTCTAAATTATTCAAACTTGTATGCGGCTCCAAAGAATGCGAGTGGTGCCTTGAGCAAGGACGAGCTTAGATGTTTTATAGGAGTACTGATTCTCAGGGGGTACGTGGTTATACCATAGCGACCAAAGTTCTGGGAGAATTTCAACGACACACTCGATACAGTCGTTACTTCTGCAATTTCGCGGTATCGATTCAACTAAGGTCTACACATTACCCTTTTGCTGTTACGTAACAATCTCCTCTCTTTATTTAACTATAAGGAACTGGACGAAACAAAAAATATGCAGCTTTTCGTCACGTCCGCGTTAAGTATGGCGTGTTTTATAATACTGTCAATGTAACATTTGTACAAAATTACAGTGAAATAACCCACACTAACAAGCAAGCGACCAAGCCTAAAATATTATTTTAAGCGTTAGGGACATTTTCGAAGAGGAGAAACGTCGGATTACATAGGTCAAGAATATCTTGGTTTGAATAATGCGCTATTTAGAGCATCACTTACATTAAAGGTTAGGTATACGTCAAATTCTTTCTAAAGTCTACTACCTGCGATCGAAATGATATTTTTGAATTTCAATGCAATATAAGTCATAAGTTTTAAACGCTATGTTTTGTTATTTCTGACGTCACAGAAAAAGGGTAATGTGTAGATTTTATATGATGAAAAACATACATTGTTGTGATAATACCGATTTGCAAAAAGATAACACATTTGCGAAAGTTGGACCCCTAATGAACCTGCTGAATGAAAAGTTTATTGAATTTGCACCTTTTCAAGAAAACCACAGCGTTGATGAGTCCATGGTCACTGATTACGGATGCCATAGTTGCAAACAGTTTATACGCGGCAAACCCATTAGATGGAGATATAAGTTTTGTATTGCAACTACGCGTCTAGGCTACGTGAATTGGTTCGATCCTTATTAAGGTGCATCTACAATTCTACCAGAAAATTACAAAAGTATGGAATTAGGATTTAGCGTTATTCTCCAATATGCAGATGTTTTGCTGAGCCGCTGGCAAAATATAACATTTCATCTCTTCTTTGACAATTTCTTCAAGTCCATTCTTCTCTTGAATAAACTTGAAAATCGTGGTATGAAAGCTACTGGTACGGCCAGAGGGACATTTGACTTTGCAAGATCAAATAACGGAATTATCATTTGCAAGTGGAAGGACAACAGTGCGGTAAATGTTACATCCAATGCTCTCCAAGTTCACCCCACCAATCAAGTGAAAAAATACTCTCACAAAGAAAAAAGCAAAAACAATATTGAGCAACCTGGTATAATCAAAACCTACAACGTAAATATGGGGGCAGTCGACAGGTGCGCCCAGAACATAAATGTATACCGGATCTTCGTTCGAGGCAAAAAGTGGTATTTCTCATTGATCTGCCAGTTCATTGACATGGCTGTGCAAAATGCCTGGCAGCTACATAGATTGAACAGGGGAACCAAGCATCAGCTAAGTTTTCGAAGAGCAGTCGGAATGAACCTGCTGGACTTATAAAGAGTCTACAAGAAGAGGAGTTGCCAAACCTTCCAGATTGGCAAATGAATTTTCCAGACATGGCCAAATTGAACATTTGGTTGTATACAAAGAAAAGCAGTCATTGAGGACAATGAAATACAACAGCCCAGTTTCAATGCGAAAAATGCCAAGTTGCGTTGCATCCGAAAGATTGCTTCAAATTGTACCACAACCAATCATTTTTGTTTTGTTTTTTTGTTTTGATTCTTTTTTTATATCTCCTCTGTTGTAGAATGTAAAGATAAGAGTTTCCTACTTTTCACAGTTTGTTGCAATGTTTATGTTTTAATAATAAAAATAAAAATCTGGAGTGTTACACGCACACAACTTCCTTTTACAATGATCTTATAATTAGCCAAAAATTTTATTTTAAATTTTTAAGCATTTGTCAAAAATGTTAAAAAATTACAAATTCTACAAAAACGGTACAAAATAGAGCGTTAGTTCAAGAGACAAATTTTCTCTAGAATCTTAAGCTGAATTCAAAAATGTAATTATATACCGGGTGAAGGGAGTTAATAAAAAAATAGAAAAAAAAACAAGAGTAAACCATTTTAGAAGTATTCAACTGGAAAATCACCTATCTCACATCAATACACATTAAAGATGTAATAAAAATGTAAAGTTAAAAAAAAACGTTAAAGCCATTTTATAAAAATCGAAAAAAAACCAAAAAATCACAAGAGTAAACGCCTACTTCCGGTAATGCGATTTTCTTCAAAAGCTTGCTGTCGCATTTCCATCGTACACAAAACTTATATATAAAGTTTCAACGCCATACGTCTTTTCGTTTTTGAGGTATTCTGTTCACAGACAGACACATACACAGACAGCTAACAAAAATTCTACTAAGAATAAAATGTTTAATATAAAAATTATAAACTATGAGGAAGAATATGATGTAAGATTTTTCATAGTCCCTTCTTTAAGGTAAGATTTTGAATAGGGAATCCATATAATTGAACCGATAGGCAGAATACTAGTTAAAAACCTAACATTTTTCCACTTAAATGAACTCTTTAAGCCTTGGATAGATCCATGGTAGAGATCACAATGTAAACATTGATTTGAAAGATGTTGTCGAGCCAGTGCACCTTCAGCATAATATATGGGGAGCTGTATGAGCATGCGGAATGATATTATAATATATAATAACGGGTGTTCATGAACAGTCGTCATCCCAGTTGCTTTGAAAACCAAAATGTTATGTCTTTGATTAATTCGTGCAACACAATGAAACGTCATTGAGTACTGTCATAGCGCATTTTTTCTCAATTTTAATAGACGTACGTTTCTGAAGTCAAAACCTACTGGGATGACGACTGTTTATGAACACCCGTTAGTACCGTATCAGGTAACTTGGTGGATGATAAGCTAATAGAGAATATTTAGTTGAACCCTGCACTGCACAAATATTTTTCTTGCGCGGATAATAGCTTTTAGAAATTGGTTCTCATGATTTTAGCGTATTAGACTATGCACCATGTACACATTTATTTTCAAAAGTGTAATTACAATAACTCTATTTTCCTGACACTATTCGCCAATTAAAGTATACTAAAAGCTATTAGATTACTTTCAAACTAGAGTTCATGTATACAGGTTACTAAGAATTGAGCAAACAGCGTATATCATTTCGATGGGTTGGATCATTTTTTACATAGTACAGGCGCCAGGGAATTTTTACATGCAATTCTTGGTAACAGAATTTTGTGATAATGGGTGGGTGGGGGGCTGTGGTCTGAGTCTAACTTTAAGTTTTCGGATCGATCGGACAAATTGTTTTTCCGCAATATCGGAAGAAGTGTTGAAAACGGTTTTTTAGCAATTTCTCGTTTCCTGTTGCTCTGACGCTGAAATTGCATCAATACAAGTTTGTAGTTTATGAAATTCCTCACACATTTTGGAAATACCTTTTTCTTGTGCGCTCAACAATTCAAAAGTTGTTACTCCATAAAGCCAAGAAATTAAGGGTTGAAATGGGTTTTACGTAAATATATCGCTTTCAGTTAATCCTACGATAAAAAATATTCTTATATTTTTTGTAGAAAAACTAATTTGCATAAAATTTTTATATGAGTATTTTTCTATTTGAACAATTATTTACCGTTCTACAGCGACGCAAATGTCGCAAGTCACGTAAACCGTACATTTAGTGTGCACTTGCGAACGGCACTGTTCTTTCGAGTGTGTCGCACCAACTGTTTTCCACATCACCTTTGAGGTACAGCTTGTCGCGCGTGTAGAAATACACTTCGTGGATTAGGCCTATCAGGGAGACCACGTAAAAAATCGCGCGACAAGCTGTACCTCAAAGGTGATGTGGAAAACAGTTGGTGCGACACACTCGAAAGAACAGTGCCGTTCGAAAGTGCACACTAAATGTATGGTTTACGTGACTTGCGACATTTGCGTCGCTGTAGAACGGTAAATAATTGTCCAAATGGAAAAATACTCATACACAAATTTTATGCAAATTAGTTGTTCTACAAAAAATATAAGAGTATTTTTTATCGTAGTATTAACTGAAAGCGATATATTTACGTAAAACCCATTTCAACCCTTAATTTCTTGGCTTTATGGGGTAACAACTTTTGAATTGTTGAGTGCACGACAAAAAGGTATTTCCAAAAGTTGTGAGGAATTTCATAAACTACAAACTTGTATTGATGAAATTTCAGAGTCAGAGCAACAGGAAATGAGAAATTGCTAAAAAACCGTTTTCAACACTTCTTCCGATATTGCGGAAAAACAATTTCTCCGATAAATCCGAAAACTTAAAGTTAGACTCAGAGCACAGCCCCCCACCCGCCCATTAACCCAAAATTCTGTTACCAAGAATTGCACGTAAAGCCCTATTAACGATTTCCCTGGCTCCTGTACTAACAAGGCATGCGTGATAAAAGTGCCTTTTCTTACATTTTTTGTAATACGTTACTACCGATGGCTTCACAAAACAATCAGTTACCCTTTCTTGATACACTAATCACACGCACAATAAATACTTTTGAAACACCAGTATAGCCTACAGTAAGAAAACCAATACTAATGGGTACTTACATTTTAATTCTAACCATCACCAAACATAAAGACAGGCGTTGTAAAAAGTCTCTACGTCAGAGCCAAAGTTGTTTGCTCTAATGATAAAATTTTCAAAAAAGAGAAAGAATCCTTTATCTAATAGACTTGTCTGTCCGGGACGCTGTTTCAGCAGCCAAACCGTAAGAGATAGAGAAAAAAGTTATTAAAGTTATATGTTTTGAATGGTCATGTCAGGTCAGGAACCGAATTTCAGTCACGTGACACTTCCGGTTTTTAAGAACTCACGTGATTTTTCGAAAACCGGAAGTGTCAGTACGCTGTTTCAGCAGCCAAACGGAGCTGCGACCCTCTGCGCCTTAAAACCTCGATCGGTTAGGCAACCACTTTGACAGCTTCCAGAATGTTCCGATGCGGCGTACCACTTTGACACGTTCCAGGTCTGGGTACAGTTTTTATTTAATACGCGTTCTATTTGAAAAACGGTCTTTTTTGGTTTTTTTTAATGAGACATTTGTCTCACTGGGTTGCTAGTTTATTATTAATGTTTTAGAAGATAATGGCTATCCAGAGACTCTTGTTCGGAAAATTTTCAATACACGAAGCAATGCCACACACATACAAAGGAATGACACCCAAAAATATAATACT
Organism: Agriotes lineatus; assembly: GCA_940337035.1. Classification (NCBI taxonomy): domain Eukaryota; kingdom Metazoa; phylum Arthropoda; class Insecta; order Coleoptera; family Elateridae; genus Agriotes; species Agriotes lineatus. Next base: position 50,774 of record CALNHX010003636.1, on the reverse strand, counting down.
CTGACTATACCATATATTGCAGGCATATATGACAAACTTAGACGAATTGGAAATAGATTCAATGTTAGGACGGTATTCAAAACGATGAATACCTTGCGATCAGTTCTTACAACAACTAAACCGTTCAACGAAGAACAACATTCAAGGAATTGTATATATAGTATTCCCTGTGAATGCGGGAAATATATCGGTGAAACATCCAGACCTTTAGCAGTTAGAGTTAAAGAACATAAAAATATGATGAAAACCTATCAATTCAATAAGTCTAAGCTGGCAGAACATGCTTGGGATGAAAACCATAAAATACAATGGGACAACACAAAGATTTTGTCTAAAGAATCGATGTCAACTAGGCGAAAACTTAAGGAAACGGCATATATTTTACTTAACGAAGAAAAATGCGTGTCGTCTTTCTCAATATTTTTAGACAATAGTTGGCTATCGATTCTTAAAGATGAGATCAAGTAGGTATAGATATCAACAAACGTCAATGTCAAACAATTCATTGGAGGTTGGTCGTTTTTCCTTCCATTGAAAAAAGCTAAGTTTCTTGTTATTTTTAATTGTTATTCGTTGATAACGAGGGCAGATTGTTCCTTGAAACGTTCGTTATTAATATTTTCGTTATTTAATATTTTTAATTTGCAGAGTGGCGAAATACCCAAATAAGAATATGAATTATGAATTTACGTCACACAGAAGTTTCAGAGATTACTTAATGTTGTTGTAATAAACAAAATTTTCACCATTATTGCGAGCAAACAATTGGTTGTTTATTCATTTCCATAGCAACGCGCACTTTCATCTGTAGAGTCAAATGGAGAGCTACTTTATTAAAGCTAAACTATCTAATAAAGCACTATTTTATATCGCAGTCTAACATAAAGTCATTGTTACCCTCGTAAAACTATCACTCTGGCAAAATAATCACTTTTTGTACAACTGTCATTAAAAGTGACATTTTTTTCCAGGTAACTACACTTATACCCCATATGCCAAAATTAAATATTATGAGAGAGCACCTTAAAAGTAAACACTTTTAACAGGTGTTAAAAATACTAACTTAGTAAACGAATATTTGTTCTTTGAATGATGTCATTTTTTGACAGTGGTGTATTATGATATGTTTGCCAGGTAACTACGGAAAATTAATAATTTTCGGTTGTTCGACAGCTCGATATTTTGAAAAAAATCTAGTAAGGCTTTTTATATTATAATCAAATTAATAAAGTTACATTTAGTCAGCAAAAATTATTTTTCTGATTTTTAATGACAGTTGTAAAATAGTATATAACTAGCAGTCCAGTGAGACAAATGTCTCATTTAATAAAACAAAAAAGACCGTTTTGCAAATAGAACGCGTATTAAATAAAAACTGTACCCAGACCTGGAAGGTGTCAAAGTGGTTGCCTAACCGATCGACGTTTTAAGGCGCAGAGGGTCGCAGCCCGTTTGGTTGCTGAAACATTTTTATTTAATACGCGTTCTATTTGAAAAACGGTCTTTTTTGTGATTTCTCGAAAACCGGAAGTGTCACGTGACTGAAATTTGGTTCCTGATCTGACATAATCATCCCAAACATATAACTTTCATAACTTTTTTCTCTATCTCTTACGGTTTGGCTGCTGAAACAGCGTCCCGGACAGACAAAACTGCGTCCCAGACAGACACGTCTATTAGATAAAGGATAGTATGTATATTGTACAACTAATTATGAAAGTCATACTTTTTTCATGAATTTGTAGTTTTATTAAAGAGGGGAAGCCCAAGTTTATCAAAGAATAAGTAAAAAAATACTTCCGTACGTGTTCTACACATTATTTTCTTGCAGAATGATCGCTCGTAATTCGAAATTTGGCCGAAGCAGTCATATTAAATAATGGAATCTAATTAGACCTCACCAAAACCACTTTTAATTGGGATAAACCGAACATTTCAAGAGAGAACACAATACTAATAATAATGTTCTCTATTTATCAACTAAAGATACAATAAATAAGAAATAATAGTGGTCACGGTGCATGCGTAAAGTGCAGACGTATTATAATTCAACACGTCTGCAGTTTACTTCGGTTTGATTGGCCGTACGACTTCGGAATAAACGATGTGGTGGATTATACCTTATGCGTCTGCATATTACGAATATGCCAACCTGCGATCGATCACTAATAATAATCAATGGTAGTATAATCGCAGATCAACCCTCTTATCATTTATACACCACGGTAGCTCTGAAATGTTCTTACTCACCGCAATGACCTAGCTAGCTTCAAATTCGGTGGCCTTGGGTCGCAGATTTCTATCATCAGCTAAACTGCTCTTTTAATAATAAGAAAAACACACAGCGCCAGAAATCACAGACTTCGAGAAATAAATAAAATTACAGCAACAATTAGGTTTATTTGGTTAATAAATAATAGTTGCTTGCAACATCGTAATTAGGTCTGTAAATTGTTTATAACAAAGTTTAAATACAGTATATAACTAATGCTGAAAATGCAGCACGCACAAAAAATATGTGAACCTCTTTTGGGCTCTTGCATTGAATATGATTGCAATTCAATGAAGGAGTAAGCTTACCACTGTCATATGTTTTAACCTTTATCTCGGTAATGATAGTAAAATGGCGTGAGGGCACTTCTTACAAAATTCTTAATACGTATTCATTAAGCAAAACTTTAACTTTGTGAATTGTAAATTTAGGAACAATTAATACATTACGTTTTAAATTTGTAAAGCGCAGTTTAAATTTGTAAATTGTAAATCTGACTTTTAAAGCAGAGATTTATGAACAATTAATACATTATGTTTTAAATTTGTAAAGCGTAGTTTAAATTTGTAAATTGTAAATCTGAAGCGTTGTTACAATCGATTCAGCCAACAATTCATAGGCGGACGTGGTTGTCAACAAACGTTGAAACACTAACCTGGGTGGTGATAAAAAACGTTGCCGGTAGGCACTGAATTAGTCCAGGTTTATTTTAGAGATCCAGCCATCAGCAGCAGCGACCTTGTGGCCAAAGTTGATAAGGGGACAGACGCTCCGGGTTACAAACGGCAAGCCCAAAATGGCACTCCAGAAAGGAGTTGCAGGTCCAAATTATTAATTATGATGCCGATTAGGACATCTAACGTGGCGTCAATCCAAATAAGAAGTCGCTTAAAAACGGCGTTTAAAAGCGGTACTTAAAAGTAGTAACTAAAAGCTGATAAGAAAGGGAAATTATTAAACTTGAATACCAAACCAAGGAGCGTAAACGTACCTGATTTCAGTCATCAGCCCACAAACAAAATTAATTATCGAGGTGCAAGATAGCACACGAGATGCTTTCTTGGAATGAGTTGTTCCAACCAAAGCGAAAGTTAAAATGAGGTCGAGGGCGGAAAATGACCGCGGCGGCTGGCGCAAAGAGATAACAAGTGAATTTCGGAAAAACCAAAACCAACACTTTTGCGCAAACAAGATTTGATATCGATTGAAATACAGCGAATTATAACTCAAGTGAAAATATACAGGCTGGCCCGGAAGTGACTAAATGGCGAAACAAATAGCAGGAGCTAAAGATTTGTTTCAACAGATCAGTGGAAAATTACAGTTACGTATTTCAACTAAATGTTATGACCAAATGCGAAGGTGGACGTTGTGACCAGAGTGGGCGTTATGGCGGTGGACGTTGTGACCAGGGTGGACGGTACGACCAACGCCGTAAAATGTTATTCTCAACAGGCGTTGGTGTACGTTGTGACCAGAGTGGGCGTTTTGGCGGTGGACGTTGTGACCAAATGCGACGATGGACGTCGTGACCAGAGTGGGCGTTATGGTGGTGAACGTTGTGACCAGGGTGGACGTTATGACCAAAAATAACGGTGGACGTTGTGTCCAACATGGCGGCCATACTAGGTGGTGGACGTTCTGACCAGTGGGCGTTGTGTCCAGTCCCCGCCCATACCGTACAAGTGGTTTGTTTTGTAAACACTTGTGTACTCTAGAATCGCAATGTGGATGTCTTTTCCAAAACTCGTCAGAAGTTACTTCATGAAGACAAAGTTAAGTTGGATCAGATTGCAATTGGAGAAAACGCGCCCACAGAGTTTTTTCAAAATATGGATTATGAACCAAACCTAATGCAATTCCGAAATGTGTAGAACAACAGCAATAATACAGAGATCGCAACATCAAGCAGACAAGACGAATTTAACATAGTCAATTTATTTGAGGATTACGATGTAGATCATAAAAGAGCAATACAAGAACTAGGTGCAGGATTTAAAGCAAGAACGAAGATCTTTAACGAAAGCAGTACACCGGAAGCGACAGCTGCTTTAATTAAATTTAATTCCATGTCATAGAATATGCAGACTCCAGTTCAGGCACTAAATTTTACTGCTGATAAATTTATACGGCCAAGAAAAATTAAAGTTTAGCCTACATCAATATCAAGAGGAAAGGATAGAGGTTTGCCTAAAAGCGGATATAGAATTCAAGCAGGCCGTCGTCAAATATGGAAGAGAAAAGAAGACCTAACAAAAGGCGTCATAATTTATTTTTTCTACTCACTGTATAGAAAGTCGGCTTTTGCGCCCTAGTTTTAGGAAACAAAACTGTCAATTTCCAACCAGCGGGAGCCAATTTTTATTTGCTCCCGGCGGGAGCCAATATTTATTTGCTCCCGCATTTGTGTTCATGTCACCATGGATATCACACCAAAGCTTTACAACGTTATGCTGATTTGGAAATTAGACAAAATGTCACTACAGAAATCTAGAGTCACTGTAATGATTTGCTAAAGCAAAATTTTTGAAATTTCGCGCAATAGAACATGCGTTCGAAGAAAAAATCATATATACCGATGGGGCCACAATTATATATAACAGCAATGAGATAACATGAACAAGAAAACAACTCGTATTGCTTGAGTAAGAAAGAGATAAACATAGTAGCAAATATTCGAGAAGGCTTGACGCTTAATTTAATTATGACATTTGTCAACTAAACATGCCTATTAATATAATTTTTTCGTATGGCCATCTGCATTCTATTTGGTTATTCATGTTATCTCATTGCTGTTATATATAATTATGGCCCCATCGGTATATCACTGGAGCAAAGGTTTATTTTCCCCCTTGTGTGTTTAATGCCCTCCGCTAACGCGTCGGGCATTAAATTCACACGCGGGAGGAAATGAATACCTTTGCTCCCTAGATATAAAAATAGCTATTATCTCACAATATTTCTGCTAATTTACCAATGCAAAAGTTCATTAGTTTGTTTCCTTTCACTTTTAACTTACTTGTAATGTTTGTTTGATTTATACCGTGTGTCCACAGAAGTACGCACCATAGAGATAAGATAATGCTAATAGAATATAAATATCAACCAGTGCTATGTCCACCGTCCCTTTTCTTGTACCATTTATAACAATATTGTTTCATACTAGAGATGGGCGCGTGAGTAAATTTTCGCTCACGCCACGCACGTTTCACGCTTGCTTTAAACAGTCACGTTCACGCACGTTCACGTTCACGTTCACTCACGTTCACTCACGTTCACGGCGTGACACGCCGCTCACGACGTGACACGCAGCTTTTATTTCAAAATTTAAATTCAGTTAGAACAGAATGTTCAAATTTAAAACCAATGAAAAAACCCTAAAGAGAACTAAAAATATGTTTTGCACCTGACATAATTTCCGTGATATGTTGCAATCAGAATAGTTGGCATAAAAAGAAAAAAATGAAAATTGACTACAATAACTTCGACAAGGGATAAATATCTACTGATTTCTCGCAAATATATTTCTTGCAGCTGTCTTCAAAGACATTACTTTTAATACTAAAAGCTGTCATTGGACTTGACGTTTCCCTTATTGGTATGAGTACAGAAGGTATATGTTGCTAGGCAACACTTTTAATTCGTAGGTTTGAAAGTACTTTTTTAGGCCTCCGTCCAGAAACACTGATTTTGCATTCGTCTAAATCGGCTAGAAACACCCTCTTTGCATGTCTAGGCATGAAAATGACAGCTAGTGTAATTTAAATTTTGAAATTGGAAAAGCGGTTGGTAGCACTGAATCCTGAAACTGCTGTCATAATGATGCCAGTCTCATAAGTTATACGACTTTTCATGTAGTAAGTTTTGAATAGCCTTTTCAGCTGCTTGTTTAATATGTTCTGGTATATTATCATCCATTTTCTTGTACTTATTGTGCACCGATTACTTATGGCATCAAAATTACAATACAAATGTCAAAAAACAACACCTACCAGATACTTGAGTTTCAGTTTTAAATTGGAATCCTTACATCGCTCGATAAGTATGTATTGAGAACAGAAGAAAAATAAATTATCTATCCATATTTGGACAACAAATTACCGATTTTTTTTAATTTATATATTTTTTGTCGGCCTAAAAAATTTTGTGTTTCACATGTCCAGAAACTGTTTTGCGAGTGCTCGTACTTGAGGGCCTCGGCCTTCGGCCTCTGCCCTCAAACCGTACTTGCACTCGCAAAAATTCAGTTTCTGGCCTTGTGAAACAAATTACTATTACTTACAAGAATCAACATTTTCAGCGTTAAAGAGAGTATACAAAAAAACATTACTTTTATTAGAATAATAAGTTCATCTACACAAGTACACAATAAATTGGTTTAAAAATATCATCTACACATCTATACAATACATTTTTGGTTTAATAATAAAACGTAATTAACAGTTTCAGCGTTAGCCTAGTATAAAAAACAAACCATTACTTTTATTAGAATAATAAGTTCATCTACACATCTACACATTAAAATGTTGATTTAAAAACAATACGTAATCAACATTTTCAGCGTTACGTCAAATTCTGCGCTCTTCTAAAATTCGCCCAGCTGTAGAAAATACTCTTTCGCTTGTAGCGGAATTTGCCGGTATGTTTAAAATTTCTCAAGTTTTTTTAACAGTGGCGTATTTACACTGTTTTTCCAAAATCCTAAAATGTCATCTACATTTCCGAATTTTAATTTAACATACTAATTTAGTTTTGTTTCGACATCATCCTAATTACGTGTCATAGTCAGAGCTATCTCTAAGTGTAGAAAGATAAGAATCTGATGCTGATGTACCAGTTTTGAGTCGTTTGCTATGTATTTCATCATTATCATCTATAGTTTTATTTGGATTATAATCTTCTCTTTTATGTGAAGGTATGAACTTTAAGGTTTTATAATTAGGGTCCAAAAATAAAGCCACATAATGTAACTTGTTTGGCACAATTTGTGATTTAATGAATTTAAAAGTTGCTGCACCCTGCAGTTTTTTCTTCGTTACTAAATATTTAACGTGAAATTAACGTGAAACGTGAATCACGCCTTGGAAATTTTCACTCACGTTCACGCACGTTCACGTCACGATTTTCAAATATTAGTCACGTTCACGACGTGACACGCCGTGAAACGACGTGACACGACTGTTTTCACGTCACGTGCCCATCCCTATTTCATACAGTGGCGAGTCAGAAGCCAGAAAACAACGTTTTAGCGTGCCGGCGATCACAGCATTAGCCGATCTTTCTATTCTATTTGGTTATCCCTATGGTGCGTCCTCCTGTGGACACACGGTATACCATTTCCGTTATTTCAATATCTGTACACCTATTCGTAAATGAAAGTTTAGTTTCAATTTAGTATATTCAATTACTTCAAAAAGTGCATTGGTACAAATAAAGATGTAATCATTCAATAAAATTGAAATAATAAAAAGTTCATTCATCTAAGAGCAATAAAAGATAGTTAATTTGTTTATAAAACAGTGAAATGTTTTATTAAAAGTATAGGAATGACATCTTTTGATACTCGTATTAATTTTGTATGGAAATGTTTAGAAGAACGGCTGCAAATCAAAAAATATCTTGAAAATTCAAAGTACTAAAAACAGTTTACGTGTGAGTTCTCGGTATGTAACGCTAGTAAGTACTACGTATTTTTACTTATAATCAGACGAGAGCTTTTTTTTTGTCGAAGTAAACTTGACATTTTAATGAGAATTTTTTGCTTGGCAATTTAACGAAAAAAACTGCCTCCGAAAAAATTACGAGTCCGAAGGACGAGTAATTTTTTCTGGCAGTTTTTTGAGTTGAATTGCCCAAAAGCAAGGAAACTTGAATTATAAATGTTAAGTTTACTTTGATAAAAAAAAGCTTGAGTGTAATTCGGTACGACAATTTAATGAATACATATTTAATTTACATATTAGGTAATTTAGAAGTCACTAAATTAACAAACAAGGCAAACATTATTTTAAAATTAGACCGTTTTAAAAGTTAGGTTCCGTTTTGTCGGTTTTTTTGTAGACACTCTGCATCTATTGTGTAGAAGCATGTTTGTTGTATGTTTAAAGTTTATCTTTTCTTTGCATATCAACCTTTTCTTGCATGAAGGTTTGAATGTAATTTAAGCCATAATCTTTGTGAAAATAAATAAGTATTTCATTAATTAGCCAGAGCGGGGCGAAATGATTAACTACAAAACTAGCAGAAGTAGGTTAAGCGATAATATTGCTACATGCAGGACGTTGTACTGCGCAGTGTTTTGTCTAAACTGACGGTGTTCACATATTGAGCTTTTCTCCGTACGAGTACAACGCCGCTGCATATGCGTAATGGTTGTACTGCACATGCAAATGGCTTTACGCACCCGGGTAAAGGCAGATGCTTCAAAACTCGGACGGATTTCAAAGAGATAAAAAGTGAGAAGATCTGGAAATAGAGAAGGGGGCCGAAAGAAAGATTTGAGAATAGGGAGATGGAATGTCCTGAGATTACATGGAGCTGAAGCGACCAGAAGCTTACTGGAACAGATAAAGAAATACAATTTAGGCCTTCTGGCCATGCAAGAAGTTAGATGGAATAAATAATATATTGTATGTTAAAAGTTGAAAGTGCATTATGACCGTTTGCGCATGGGTATTGCTGGTTGCGACACTACCAAAAATCATGCAAAAGCGGCTCAAAAAGGATCTTATGGCCGGTATCGCGTTGGGGTTCGGCGATGGCTGATGATGAAACGAGACCCGAATTGAGACAGCGCTGGTGCTCGCATATGAAACTTCCATTATCTGCAAATCCCCATTCTTCTTTAGCAGAAATATTCGGGAAGCCATTGAGATTTACAAGCACCCAAACAATCTCAATTGGGGCGAAGGCTTTCCCCTTCCTTCCATGTGGAAAGTGATAATTCCTAAGCTCGGCCCACCGCCAATGAACCCCGACGGCACTTGCTGAACCACGACGGCGCGGCGCGGCGCTTGCTTATAAATTTTCGCCTTTCTCCTTTAGATCGTTTTGCCTCTAATGTGGTTGACATGTTGAGTTACCGTGCTCTTTTGTTCTTTCTCCTGATGAAGCCCATTACGAAAGTGGGAGAAACGTTGAGTTCTTCGACCTCAATAATGACACGATCCAATCCCGGAAGTCGTTTGTACAATAAATAGTTTTTGAGTTTTATACCGCCAACAGGCAGACAGACAAACAGACAGGCAGACAGGCGGAATTGAGAAAACCCGTTTTTCGTCATCTGAAACGTGAAGATCTAAAGAAATCCCGGCAGGTGACTTTTCGTCGATTACAATACTTCCTTTGTCTTTTAGACGAGGGAAGTAATAAAAAACATACATTGATTCCACCAAATTTCATGTTTGAAATTGCTATCTCAAGTGTATGAACTCTATTGTACTTTCTTATGAATAAGAGGTGTAGTAGGTACATATTATATAGTTCACACCTGCCCCTGCACAACATAAAAATTTATGTACCTATTACGAATTAAGTTTTTGTTTATTCAAAAGGTTTCTCATATTTAGCCACTTAAGTGTTTCTTGAAAGGCAAGGGGGTGGGGGAGAGGCAAAAGTTTGAAAGCTTCTCATAGAAGGTTAATTTGAACCTACTGTAATTTATACTGTGGGCCTCCATTTCCTAACCACAATATCTGTTACACCTTGATTCAGCTAATTTGAGGCATGGGAAATATTTATAGAAAGAAGAGATTAACGCATTTCAAAACTAGCCCGTCTAGGAATTTTTAAATAGTGTTAGAAAAGGATGGTGTACTGAATTACAGCTAAGAAGATTAACTTTGAACATATTTAAAATGAAATCATTGATAATATTTATTTACTTTGTTCTTTATTTGGAATAGTTGTAGCTTAGCCTTTTTATAACTAACTAGCTGTTACCTGCGACTTCGTTCGCGCAAGGTTAGTTATTTGTGTATTAAATAATGAATAATTATATTCTGTTATCCCATCCCATCCTATCCCCGTCCCCATCTCCGTCCCTTTCTCCGTCACCGTTCCGTACCATCCCATCCCGTCCCTTACCCTCTCCTTCCATACCACCCCTTCCCTTTCGGTACCGTCCCGTTCCGTCCCGCCCCGACCGGTCTCGTCCCTTCCCGTCCCGTCTCGTCCCGTCCCGTCCCGTCGCTTCCCTTCTCGCCGAGTCCCGTTCCTTCCCGTCCCGTCCCGTCCCGACCTCTCCCCTTCCATCTCATCCCATCCCTTCCCTTCCCTTTCCGTCCCGTCTCGCTCCGCCCCGTCCCGTCCCCTCCTCTTCCATCTCATCCCTTCCCTTCCCTTTCCGTCCAGTCCCGTCCCGTCCTGTCCCTTCTCTTATGTCATGTTCACCATCGTGTAATTAAAAATAAATGCAATTTTCGCAATCAACGTCCCAAAAAACCTCAATAACGACACTCATATCGTATTTTAGGCTTATTTACCCCATTTCACCCCCTAAGTTGTTGATTTTCGGAAAATCACGAAATACATGTGTGCTTACTTGTTTTTAGGAGTACTCCTACAAAGTTTCAAGTCGAAATGACTATTTAATATTATTTCTCCATACAAAATTGCAACCCCTATTTTACCCCGTTAGGGGTTCAATTTTGAAATATCCATTCGTATTCCTTGTATACATCATAAAGGGAACCTCTGTGCAAAATTTCAGCTTTCTAGGTCGAAGCGTTTGGGCTGGGCGTTGATGAGTGGGTGAGTGAGTTATTAAATTTGCTACTGCCCAATGCACTGTTAAGGTTAAGTCACTGCGTGAAGTTAGTTGTAGATGTGCAGAAAAAAATATGTTTCTTACCACTTGAAACAATTTGATTTAATCTTAAAAGCGCTATGTCGTTAACACCACTCACTGGATCGAAGAAAGGGTGGGAAATTACCTCTTCTACACCGAAAGTTATAGAGTTGTTATTTTTGCCACGAAACTGAACTCCTATCCTGAAAAAACAATTGAAAATTAATACTTTAGAATTTAATTAGTTTGCAATAAACACTTAACAGTCGAAATTGTTGCCCCACACATTGAGCGGGTGTAATCACGTATCTGGGATTAGCTAGTATGCCTAGGCATTTTTTAGGTTTCACATCACAAACTAGACTTTCTGCTAGAATTAAAGGTAAATCGATGTCTTCTCCCGGATATCCAGAACAGTGGTCTGTGAAAGCATGACCATGGATAACTGGGTCGATATAATCAATTAAATAATTTTCCAACAATGTAAAATTAGCCGTTGCGCTACAGCACACTTTCAACTGTTGGTCATCTTTGCACAAAAACCGGCGCAAATGTGTTTCACTTGCCTTTGATGGATTGGCAAACGTCGGGAATGCCTTTGGGCAGTCATTCAAGGGCACACAATGACCTTGTTGCTTATCAGGGGTGTAGCAGGTTTCTGAAAACAAGTATTATGATGGTGAAAGTATTTTTAATGTGAAAGCAATAAACGGCTTTTAAAATAAATATAAACAGAACTTGCTTAAATTATAACAATAAAAATTGTAACATGCAGCTCTGCTGTTCCAAAATGTTGACCTGATGTATTGTACTTAATTATAATCTTTAAATATTGATTTTTAATTAATTACTTACGCCCTAATGTTTGCTTCCCGAAGAATAAAAATAGATAAACTAATTTAAAACACATCTGGCATATGTTCATTTTGTTGATAACCTCGAGCCACACTAAACACTGAGGCATGCTGCAAATTTATATCTTGCAAGGACAACCAGTTTTGCAAATGTGAGGTCATACTCATACGCGGTTTACTAAATCAACTACTCATCTTAAAAGCGGCTTGTAGTATAAAATGCGGTAACCGAGACAGGTGGATTAAGTTTTGGAAATATACGTCATAGATGTATAAACAAAGTAAATACACCTGCACATCAAGTACTTGAATTAAGCACACTTCAAAATTGTTACAAATGAATGTGAGATCACTATTCTGCAAATATTCGTAAATTTATAGCTCTGCGATTGGAACACTAGAAAACTCAAGAAATAATCGATGTAATAAGTCTCACTTAGGTTTATTTGACCATGTACCGCCAATCAATAAATATCTTAAATATGGCCATATAAAAGGCGTAGAAATAAGCGGTATAATTATTAGGAAATTCCGACTTAAATAATTCACAAAGTTGATAGTTGTTTACTTGAAGCGTAAATAGAATATAATTATTACTTTTGCATTTTCTGAAATGTAAAAAATCTGGTAAAATATGTTATTCTTCAACAACAAGTAAATCTAATTTCGGGGACAATTTGACCGTCAATCTAGTCATATACAAGGTGTCCAAAAAAGCATGGGACACTGTGTCATAGATTTCTTGAGTTACAATAAATCGATTAAACCTAATATACCTTAGTACAAAGTCCCTTCAGTGAGAAGTTATAGGGCCTTGAAGTTCAATTTTTAATTTTTTAAATTAATTTCCAGAAATGTAGAGATATCGATTTGAGTTTTGGTATACATGCACAATATTATGTACTGCACTAAAAAAATCATTAGTTAGACTTGAGTGTAAGAGGCACTTTACGTATCTTTGAAAACTTTTTTTAACTCTACTTCGTTATCTGTAACATTTTTTGAAATTTTAGGTTACTATCTGAAAGAGAATTAAAGTGCACAAAAATAATGTACTCTTAGTTTTCAAGTCTAAATGCAACCGTTTACCTTAAAATTCCCATCATAGGTTTTTGGTTGTCATTAAGACGTGCAATTATCAAGTAGCTATGATCACAAAAACAATGATAATCTAGTAAAATACAATGATAAATCAATTAATGACATTAGTGACATAAGAATTTGTTCTTTTATGTTTAAGAAAATGCCGCTACATAACGAATTCTCCGATGTTGAAATGTTCATTACGTCGCAGCATTTTTGTAAGAACAAAAGACAAAAAAAATATGTCACCAATCTCATTAACTGATTTCTTGTTGTTGTTTACTAGATCACAATCATTGGCCATTGTTTTTGTAATCATGGCTACTTGATAATTGCACGTCTTAATGACAACCAGAAACCTTTGATGGGTATTTTAAGGTAAATAGTTGCTCTTACCCTTATGAACTAAGAGTATATTATTGTTGTGTATTTTAATTCTGTTTCAGATAATACCCTGAAATTTTTAAAAATGTTACAGATAACGAAGTTAGAGCTAAAAAAGTTTTGAAAGATAGGTAAAGTGCTCCTTACAGTCAAGTATAGTTTATGAAATCTTTCCTATTAGTGCAGTACATAATAGTAAGCATGTGTATCTAATTCAAATCAATATCTCTACATTTGTAGAAATTAACAGAAAGATAAAAAAATTAAAATTGAACTTTAACCTCCTATAACTTCTTACTGAAGGGACTTTGTACTAAGGTATATTAGGTTTAATTGTTTTATTATAACGTAAGGAATCTATGACTGATCGGTGTCCATGATGCAACTTCATCAAGAGTGCACCGTCGAAAATCTTCTGTTTATTATGTAACTCATAAAATACAAACTACCAACTACCTATTTTGCTTATTATACTTACAGTAACAGTCCAATCATAACAGGCAATAACTTATGTTTTCATATTACGTACTTAGGTTTTAGTCTAATTTACATTATTGCATAGATAAAAATTTGGTATTATACCGGGTGTCTACAGAGAATGGTAACGCCCCTCTTTTGTTAACGCTTTAAAATATGGATTTGAAATTCTGGAATCGTAAATTATGTATAAAAGTTCATGTTTCAGATACTTAATATTAAACCATGGCATTCTTTGTTTTTGCGACAGTGCTACCAACTTTTTTTTTTAATGGAACATATTTTATTACAGATTCTGAAAGAGGGTAAACATTTTTAAGTAAGACTTTCTAAATTTCAAAAATCAAGTAATAATTACGGACACATACTCCTTGTTTTATTCAATACAAATACAGCACACAGTCAGTTGTTACGAACGTTTATTAGTAGAGAAAGGAAAATATTGTTTTTGTAAATAAAAGTAATAATTGTGGTTATTTAATATGTAGATCTAATTGAAATTCGCATATCACACATCGGTCGGCCGGTGCGCGCAAGGATTTTGTCTTTAAAAAATTTCTGTTGTAGATTAATAGGTTGATGTATTTTGTATTTTTCGAAGATAAAATTAATAGAGGTATAATAGTGATGAAAAACGTAAAATTTAAATACCTAATATTATTAATACAGTAAACAGCTAAAATGGTTAAAAGAACCAATAAATAAATAGAAAAAAGAAAAATTAAGCATGTACTGAAAAAATAATAACAATAATAATAATAAATCTCTAATTGCTCAGTTCCGAGGAAACTGAGGACCTATCAATGGCGGTAACAAACAATGCAAATAAAAATCTTTAAATTTTTGAAACATTTTGATTTGCCACATCTCATCGTCCCGGTAAACCTAAAAAACAGATTTTTCTTGTTTATTGTTCAAAAAAATTATGGAAGGTTTATTGTATTTATTGTTTCAAATTCTATTCTTAATGGTGTCCATACAATGAAAATGCAAAATTCTCTCTTTGCAATGTGCATTTCTCCTTGTATTTAGTAGAAGGAAACATCGTTCCTCTTTAGTTTCAACTGTCCATTTTCTTCAGTTTGCAGGATTACAAGAACTAAGGTTCTAAGAATTGCAAATGCGTTAAGCCTGCCGCTATCCTGTTTGGAACTACCTGATAGGAACAATGAAACGGGTATATTTGTGCATTTCGAAGCAGTAATTTTTGAAAAGATTGCCTTCAGGTTTGCTTCACCGTTCGAATTGTTAAGACGTGCGGGTTATTTGTTAGTTACTGATTGTAGTTATTTATTAATTAATTAAAATACGAACTAATCGAAATCGTGGCATTCATAAAGTGCAAGTGCATCGCGCATCCCCTTTGAACGTGCAACAGATATATCTGGTAAGTTTTTCATTGAGTACCCTTGTTAGCTTTTTCATAGAGTAGCCTTTTGTCTTATTACAATAGATTTACCTGTTGTCCGTTCAGGTTACTGAATAGCATGTGTCATTACTGAAGAACTTGAAGCAACGGAACCACGTATATTACAGAAGTTTTCGACAAACGAAATTGTAAAACAGAAAAATTCGATAACCAACAATAAAGTTCTTAAAACATGTGCAGTGGTTTCGATAGTTTCAGAGTAGAAATAGAAATATATCTCACATTCTCTCTTATATAAGCTCTTGCAGAAAATTCTTTATACTTTCGTAATATTAGAAATATTATGTAGGTACATATATAATTACGATATTCAATCTTTTTCAGGAGCACCCAACAACAAATAAATTGCAACGGTTAACTGAACAACAATATGCAGATTTGGAGAAAACGCTCAGCATGGACACAACAGAGGTGGACGAAGGTCTTCAGATTTTAGATGTACTTATTTAATAAATAAATAACTTTGAAATAAAAAAATTCCATTTTTATTTATTCATCAAACAGACCTAGTACAAGCGTTACAAAAATATCTACGAAATTGTGACTGCTCGAAATAGTCATCGTTGCATCGGATACGCGAGTTACGTGACTAGAAACGCTTACTAGCTTAGAGATAAGATTAGAACCCGCTAGATCTGTACTCTGTTCCTAGAACCTTATGATAACGCCTGTGGGAACGGAAACTACCTTGCATTTCTTTAGGATAAGAGTTTTCCTTAGTGTTAAGATGCTTCTTGCATTCAGTTCTGTTTCGACACTCAGGTTAGCCTGTCCTGAATCAAGTGTGTGGAGCAGAGCTCCGACGTCTGTAAAGTGTTTAGTGTTTTAAGTATAAATAAATGCTTTTTAAAAACACTAATCGTCGTTAAATAAACTTAACTGGCGCAGTCTTTCGGATATTTGCAACGGTCTCAAGAGTTTTCGACCATTAAAACCAATTTTGCACCGTGGGTTTCAACCCTTAATTGCAAGATCCCTGCCTCCGAAGATCTACAACCGCATCTGTACCCTCGAGCCGACCATAGGACAAGCATCGCCGAAGCGTCGAGCCCGCTGGTTGCAGTTTTCAAGCCGATCATCGCGATCAATCCAGTTCATTGGGAACAACCCTGTCTATTGCAGACATCCAGTTCATTGGGAACAACTCCGTCTATCGAAGATCCACCGAGATCGACAACTAGATCCACCGAGATCAACAACAATGAATAAGTAAGAAAGTTACATATATTATTTTGTGACAAGTGAATTTAAACTAATATTTTAAACAGCTACTAACATAGCTTTACAATTTTTAATTATAAGCTCAGGTGGTTGCAAACGAGATGAGGTACTGGCGTACACGATAGGTGTACTTAATAATCGCCAACCGACTTTGCAATCATGCGTAGGAACCCTGAATTCAATTAGGAACCCCTAATCTTAAGCACTGTTTACTAACATAAACGAATTTTTAAAATCATAGTGTTAATGATTAATACAGACACATCGTCTGAAAGCGAATCTGAAAGTGAATTCGAAAATACAACTCAAAATAATAATTTAACTCAAAATAATCTAACTCAAAATAGAATAACTTTAAGACCACCCCGTCTAATACCAAATGTAACAATGGCAAATCAGAATCAAAATTTAAATCAAGCTGGCGAACCAGCACCAGTCTTTAATGGATACCCTTTAGGTTAGAGTATGCTAAATGAAATTCCAACATTTCACGGCAACCCCGCCGAACTTTGCGAATACATCCGCGCTGTAGAGGACATATTCAATCAATTTTGGCAACCAGATGTCAATGCCTATATCAATAAATTACTTTTATCTGCTGCTCGCAACCGTTTAAAAGGTGCAGCCTTAGAAATTGTGACAGGACACACGTATATTTCATGGTTAGAACTGAAACAAGTTTTAATAAATAATTTCGGTGACCAACGTTCCGAACTAAATATTCAAATGGATCTTTCCAGACTTAGACAAAATCAAAAGGAAACCCCTATCGACTTTTTCAATAAAATTAGATCCCTTTTAGCCATCTTAAATTCAAAAATATCTTTAGGAAATGAAATTCAAGAAATCAAAGATCATAAATTGCAAACTTCAAAGAGTTTAGCCTTAAAAGTTTTTATAAGTGGTTTATTAGAACCTCTTGGCAGCTTCATAAGAAGTCGTGCACCAAATTCTTTAGAACAAGCACTAACATTTGTAAAAGATGAACTAGACATTCGTTATTTTCAAGGAAAGAATTTCTCTTTTAGTAATAATACTAGTCAACCACAAAACAAATTTACTCCGCAAAATCAATCTAAAACACCATTCAAGACTCAATATTATCCGAATCATTCACAAAACTATCAAAAGCCACCACAATTTCAACTAAACCCTAGATTTCAAACCAATCAAAATCCATTTCAAAATTCTAGATTTCCAACTTATCAAAAATCTAACGTGATACTTACACAAAATGCATTTGTACCAAAGCCAAATTTTAAGCCTACCTTTAAACCCGTACCTATGGAAACTAGTACCATTCAAAAACGCCCAGCTTCACAACAGTTAGGCACCCAAAATAAAAATTATAAACCCAATTTTAGACCAAATAACTACATTCGACAATCCAATCAACCGAGAAACTTCCATTCCGAAGAATTATTTAACAAACATGTCGCTAATCAATCACAATATGAACCCGAATATGACCAACAACCTTACTATAATGAAGAAACTCCCGAAAACTTTGAAATAACAGAAGACAATAATTGTCACACATACTTCAACGAATTAGACCCAACCACAGACTTTTTCTCTTTACCCGAATCAGATTCAGACATCGAAGAAGACCCCGACGAAGCCGTAAATTTTCGTCAAATGCCTCGGTAGAAACTTTTTCATTAAACCCAAAATCAAATTTACCCTATATCATTATACCTCAAACTGGCGATAAATTACTAATCGATACTGGCAGTTCACGTACTATTCTTTCACCAAAATTTGTACACACATATTACCCCGACTCAATTTACGAACATCCTTTCGAAATTTCTACTTCTCATGGAACTACTTATCACAATTTGGTAGCAGAAGTACCTATTCAAAATTTATTTTCAGAAGATGGAACACATCTTTGCTATTTGTTCGATTTTCACGAAGAATATGTAGGACTAATAGGCACAGACCTCCTAGCTAAGCTCCCTGCAAACATCGACTATCGATGGATGCATATTCAAACTGAAAAGACAACCGTACCATTCTACTACAACCATTCCAAATTAAAACAAGAAGAACAAAAACGCAATCAATGCAATTTTTCCAAAATTAAACCCTCTAAGGACATTTTAAGACACATTACGTTACCACCGCGAACAGAACAATTTGTTACTTTACCCGCAGTAGGAAAAAATGGATATAAATTAGCTCCTAAATTAAATTTTACTAAAAATATAATAATGCCTTCAGCAATGGTTACATTAAAAAACAATTGGTTCCAAACAAGTTTAATAAACACATCGGATACATCCCAAACATTAATTATATCACAACCTCTCATTTTAGAAGACTACACTCCTGTAAAGGAAAAAATTCAAATAAACAATCATTTTAATTCAAACCCTCGTCAAAAACAAATACTTCTTCAAAATTTAGAAAATAATTTAAGATTAGATCATTTAAATCCAGAAGAAAGAGCTTTATTAACAAATCTTTGTTTAGATTATAAAGAAATATTTTATACCCCCGAGATTCCTCTATCGACTACAAATTTAACCAAGCACCGCATACGAACGAAAACAGACACCCCGATTTTCACTAAAACATACCGATATCCACACATACACCGACAAGAAGTCAAGCAACAAATTGACAAAATGCTAAAAGAAGATATAATCGAACCTAGCGAATCACCATATAATTTTCCAATTTGGGTAGTCCCAAAGAAACGTGATGCCTCAGGCAAGCAAAAATGGAGAATCGTTATCGATTATAGAAAACTTAACGAACAGACCATCGACGATAAATTTCCCTTACCCCGAATAGAGACAATTTTAGACAATTTAGGCAGAGCAAACTATTTTACAACTCTCGACTTAGCCTCCGGTTTCCACCAAATTGAAATGGATCCCCGAGATAGAGAAAAAACAGCCTTTTCAACAGAGGATGGAAAATTTCAATTCAAAAGAATGTCTTCCAATTTAAAAAACTCTCAAGTTACTTTACAAAGAGCCATAAATACCGCTTTAACAGGTTTAACACCAAATCAATGTCTAGTATATCTCGACGACATTATCGTTTATTCGACTTCATTACAACAACATATCGAGCGACTTAAAAACGTATTTCAAAAATGTAAGGACACCAATCTAAAAATTCAACTCGACAAATCTGAATTTCTTCAGAAAAATGTAAAATATTTAGGCCATATAATAACACCTGACGGAATAAAACCAGATCCCTCTAAAATAGAAGTTATTAAAAAATTCCCATTACCTAACACTAGAACAGAAATCAAATCATTTTTAGGACTTTTTGGATACTATAGAAAATTTATAAAAGTCTTTGCAAAAATCACTAAATTCCTCACTTATTGCTTAAAGAAAGACAACAAAATTATTCATACCCAAAATTTTAAAGATTCTTTCGACTATTGTAAAAACCTTTTAATCAACGAACCAATTTTACAATACCCAAATTTTAACAAGCCGTTTGAACTCACTACTGACGCCTCAAAATATGCTCTTGGTGCAGTTCTTTCACAAGATGGTAAACCCATTAGTTACGCTTCACGTACATTAAACGATACTGAACAAAAATACAGTACCATAGAACGCGAATTATTAGCCATTATATGGGCTACAAAACACTTCCGACCTTATTTATTTGGAACTAAATTCACGCTTTTCACGGATCATAGACCTCTAGTTTGGCTCCGTAATCTTAAAGAACCAAATTCAAAACTTACCAGATGGGCCTTAAAACTAGAAGAATTTAACTTTGACATTAAGTATTTACCTGGAAAAACAAATAAAGTAGCAGACGCTCTTTCTCGAATTCAAATTCATCCCTTAAGCATCGACGATAATATATTTGAAGACATCCACAAAATTTTAAACGACTCTGACCGATTAGACACACCCGAAACCTTACCAGATAATTTTAGCATAATTCCCAATCGTGCAGAGACACCAAACTTATCAGATTTATTTGATACACCAATTATTAGAACACCATCAAATAATGAAAACGAATCTTTAGTAGACACAGTACACACCCAATTAAGTTCAGCACCCGTAATAGATATTTGCGACAAACCTTTGCAACATTTTAGTAAACAAATAGAATTTATTGAAGCCAATTTACCTAGACAAATTCAAATCACCAAATTCGACGGAAACATTCATTATTCAGTTTTCGTGAACTCTAATAATAAAAATTCAAAATTTAACGAGTTACTAATAGAACACTGTCAACCCAAAACTCATTATTATTGCTATTTCTCTAACGATAAATTATACCAAGAATTTTCTCAATATATCAATTCAATCACAAATGAAAACACCCCCAAATTCCACAGATGTACGACACAAGTTACATACATAATTAAACCTGAAGAACGTCACAACCAAATTATTAATTATCACCATGGTAAAACGAATCACAGAGGAATATCCGAAACAATAGAACACCTACAAAGAAAATATTTTTGGAAAGGTATGAGTAACGACATTAAAAATTTTATTAACAATTGTCAAATCTGTAGAACACAAAAATATAACAGAAATCCCATAAAGCAACCCCTTCAATTAACTCCAACTTTTAATCGACCATTTCATACAATTCATATGGATATATTTCAAATAAAAGGAATTAAATATTTAACGTTAATAGACGCTTTTTCCAAATTCGCTCAAGCCTATCAATTACGATCCAGTAACATGATCGATGTGACAGATCGACTATTCTTTTTCATTACAACCTTTACGGCCCCTAACACATTGATAACAGATAATGAATTTAATAAACAACCTTTTCTAAGCTTTTTACAAGTACACAAAATTCAATTGCATACAACAACACCTTATCATCACGAATCAAATTCCCCAGTAGAACGTTTTCATTCGACATTAATAGAACACTATAGACTTTTAGGAGAAATGCCCGAACATAAGAAAATACAATATTGTGTAATGGCTTACAACCATACTATCCATTCAAATCTAAAATTATCACCTTTCGAAATAGTATTTGGACATACCGACAACAAGAACCCTTTTGACCTAGACTATAAAAAATCATTTTTCGAAAATTATGTAGTAAATCACAGAGAAAAAATGAAACATCTTTACGACGCTCTTCAAAATAAACAAAGCTCTACAAAAGAAGCACGAAACGACAAAGTCAATAAATCCCGAAATTCCAAAACATTCAAAATTGGAGACCAAGTTTACATTAGGACAAATGCACGTAATAAAAAAGATCCTAAATTTGCAGGTCCCTATATAGTAGACAAAATTAATGAACATGACACGTACGATGTTAAACACGTACACAAAAATACAATACTAAAAAGACATGCCAATGATCTGATGCCTTTTACAGGACATTATCGATCATCCTCTTCGCCATCGCCTGGCACCACCTCAAATGTGACATAACAATCGAGACTTTAAACAACAATCCTGGACTATACCCCTTACAAAAAGGTAAAGCCCTATTAAAGGAATCCGAATGGACCTTAATAAAAATCCTTGACTACACCCCTTTATTGACTGACTATCAAACTCTTAAAAATAACCTTCTAGCGTCAATTTCACTTTTAGAAAACAAAAACTTTCCAATAGGCTATAGACACTTTGTAGACTTAAAAGACATTTTAATCAATCATAACAATCAGCTTTTAATTCTCAAACAATACATTAATAAAGCAGATCAGCTGCTATTTCAATTATTTCCCGAAATACAACACACCAGACAAAAACGTGGATTAATAGATGGACTTGGCACAGTAATAAAATTCATCACCGGTAACTTAGACCAAGAAGATGGAAAACGATACGAAGAAATAATTTCTAAATTGACTCACAATTCCGAAACCCAAAAGAATGTTTTGTTAGAACAAACTCAGATCCTTAATAACACTCTATCTACAATACACGATCTCTCCGAGAATCAAAAACTATTAAATCATAACTTAAATAAAATCTTACTAGATAATGTAAAAATTTAACGAATATTAGCCGCAACTTCTACCTATTCAGTGATACATCAATCAATCCAATCATTACAACTATTTATTAATATCTGGCTTGAATTAGAAAATGCACTAACTTTCGCACAAAAACAACAACTTCATCTTTCCCTCATTGACAATAATGAACTAATCCAATCCCTTAATCAAATAACAAAATCCTTAACCAAACTTCAAAGTAATAACAATAAGGGTTTAGCTCTTCCTTACCCTGGAGAATACGAAAACCTCCATTTGTACGAATCGATTATAACGACAAAAATATACCAGAAAGATAAAATCTTCACGTTCATTTTCGAAATCCCGCTAATTCGAACATTTTCAGAATATCAATTAATTAAATTGATTCCTTTCCCGGCATACAACACGAATAACCAATTTCAAATGATAATCCCTTCCTACAACACTTTACTATTTAATCCTGATTTTAGTGTACCTATCGATATTAATCAATGTCAACAAACTTCAGTAAATAACTACTTCTGTTCTCGAGATAATCATTTCAGTATCCCAAATTCAAAATTGTGTGAAACACAATTGTTGTCCTTTCACGACAATCAAACTTGTCGACCATATATTTTCAATTTAACCGCAAATAAAATTTTGCAGATAGATTCAGCTACGTGGCTTATTAGTTCGCCCATTAAAACAATTTTAGATATTCAATGCAATCAGGTTATTGCAAGGAGAGAAATTACAGGATCAAATTTAATACATCTAACTCCTGACTGTTCAGTTCTAATAAATCACGACGAAATACTGTTCACCATGAAATCTACGTCCACAAAACAGATTATTTTACAATTGCCCAGTATAAGTAAATTGCGAATAGATGAATCAAAACTAATCAATATTTCTCAAATTGACCTATCCCCTATTAACACACAAGAGTTAGTCAATAATCAATTGAAACTGACAAACCATAAGGATAAGTTGATGAACAACGATATCCATTTTGTAAATAAATTAAGTTTAATTTCACTCATTATTATTGTATTATTAATCACTATGTTCGTAATCATTATATTATATCTATATTGTAAACGTGACTCTTTCAAATCAAAACTAATAAAACTATTGCGAAAATCGCAGAATGAAGCCATCGTATTAAACGATACTCAAAATTCTTTACTTCAATGTCAAAATATAACTTAAATACAGCTTCACGGTATTTAAGATTCTCAGATGGGAGGAGTTACGTGACTAGAAACGCTTACTAGCTTAGAGATAAGATTAGAACCCGCTAGATCTGTACTCTGTTCCTAGAACCTTATGATAACGCCTGTGGGAACGGAAACTACCTTGCATTTCTTTAGGATAAGAGTTTTCCTTAGTGTTAAGATGCTTCTTGCATTCAGTTCTGTTTCGACACTCAGGTTAGCCTGTCCTGAATCAAGTGTGTGGAGCAGAGCTCCGACGTCTGTAAAGTGTTTAGTGTTTTAAGTATAAATAAATGCTTTTTAAAAACACTAATCGTCGTTAAATAAACTTAACTCGCGACTTATTTTGAAAGCTGTCATAACGATGTAAAAACTACGTAGCATTTACGACGGTTTGCTAGCCAACGTTGATTGTTTGAAATTTTGAATCTCTCCTGGTTTTTCTTATGTACGTTTTGATATTTAACTATTTTCATATTTTAATTTTATGTGATCGTTGTTTTTTTTTAAATTTCGGTAGACATAATAAACGCTTATTTTTTTTCGGTTATAATATTGATTTTTCCGTTTTCATAATTTATCAACGTTATAAATTCGTCACTATATTTTTTTTAAGTTATTGTAAACTAGAAGTAAATACGCTTCAGTTCAAGTTCTATTAAATTAATATGGGACCGCTTTAAATACACAATTGAAATTTATTTCCTTAAACTTATTAGTAATTTAAACTTATTTTCTGTTATAATAAACACTTCTTTTCTTTGTGCTTGTTATGCAATTTTGCCATGTAAATGCTAGATCTTTATTACCTAAATTGATACTATAAAACATGTTGTAGACGATATCAAGTGTGATATTCTTGGCGTAAGTGAAACCTGGCTACCTCAAAACATCCCATCTGACTCTATTAATATCGATGGTTATCACTTTGTTAGGAGGGATCGTCGGGCACGTGGGGGAGGAGTAGGTATGTATATTAAATCCAATTTAAGTTATTCTAAAATAAATATAAATTCCGATCTCGAACAAATATGGATATATGTACACTTAAAGAAAAAGAAACTTGCTGTAGGAACTGTTTATCGATCACCTGACCCACAGTATTTAGATTTTTTAAAAATGTTTGAAAGCACAATTTCTGAATTAATACCTACTTGTGACTATATAATTTGTTTGGGAGATTTTAATTTTGATTTACTTCACCCTGATAATGCAGCAGTTGCCTTTGAAAATCTGCTGGACACATTAGGCCTCGTTCAAATAATTGACACGCCTACGCGTATTACAAGGCATACGGCGACCTTATTAGACTTAATAATAGTTCCTAATATTGGTGATATTACTGTCTTAGATAAAACTGCAGTTGAATGTCACATATCTGACCACCAACTGGTTTCTTGCACAGTATCTGTGCGTGCCAAAGAAAAGCCAATTGTAAAGCAATTTTTTAGAGATTTTACTATGTTTGATAATGACTTGTTTCTACAGGATTTGGATGCTGTACCATGGTATCTTATCTTTGATTTGCAAAATATTGATGATAAATTAAACTTTTTAAATAAATATATATGTGACATTTTCAATTTACACGCACCTATTAAAGAGTTCAAAATTTCTAAAAAAAACAAACCATGGATTACTGATAATATAAAATTCATGATGCGGTTGAGAGATAAAGCTCTAGTTAAATTTAAAAAATCTAGGACTCCCAACCACTGGGATGTCTACAAATCTCTAAGAAATCTGGTTACTAGTAGTATTAAAAGAGAAAAAAAAGCTTATCTTGAATTCAAAATTCTAAATCACAAAAAGCCGGAGGTACTGTGGAAGGAACTTCGTGGTGCAGATGTAATTGTTAAACAGAAAAATCGTGACTTACCAGACGCTTTACAGGATGTAAATGCTATCAATAGTTTTTTTATAAATTCTTCTAATAATCCTAACCACTTGTTAAATAATTATGACCTCCAGGATTATTACTTTAATAATAGCAAATGTAATTTTGATGCACTATTTAAATTTGTTGAAACTAATGAAATTGAAATCGGAAACATAATATTTTCTATAAAAACAAAGGCTACTGGCCCTGATAACATTAATATAAAAATGCTTCAGTTGTGCTGCCCTCGTCTATTGCCGTATTTTACACATATTATTAACTATTGCATTATCAATTCCGTCTTTCCTAATATATGGAAAACTGCATACGTTGTTCCTGTGCCGAAAACTGATTCACCCACAGAATACAAAGACCTTCGACCTATTAGTATCCTATGCACTTTATCAAAAGTAATTGAAAAGATTTTGGAAAGACAAATTCGTGACCACGTTAGTAAATATAATATCCTTCCAAAAACGCAGTCTGGTTTCCGTCCTGGACATAGTTGTAATACAACCCTAATAGATATAACAGATGACTGCCTAACAGCAATTGATAATAACCATCTGCTGGTTCTCGTCTTATTAGACTTCTCAAAGGCATTCGATACAATTAACCACGAACTTCTTTTGAAAATCTTGAAATTTATAGGCTTTGATAATTCAGCTGTAAACTTACTCGACAAATATCTAGCAAATAGACAGCAGATGGTGAAATATCAGCAGAATATATCTGACGTAGTTCATATTCCAGCAGGCGTTCCGCAAGGCTCGATTTTGGGCCCACTTCTGTTTGCTCTATATACATGTAATATAGGTTCTTGTATAAGTTATTGCAAATTTCACATGTATGCAGATGACACACAGATGTATTATTCGTTTCCTTTTAATAACTTAGCTGAAGCAGTGTCACTAGTAAATGAAGACCTATCTAGCCTTGTGGAATTCAGCAATAAGCATTCGCTGCATATCAATTCGTCGAAGTCATCTGTTATGATCTTTGGTAAAAAAGGGATGAAAGACGTGTCTTCAGCTTTGATAGAAATTAAAGTGGGTGATGAAGTACTACCGCACAAAAGTTCTTGTAAAAATCTAGGTGTAATTTTAGACAATGATTTACGTTTTGAACATCATATCTCTAGTTGTATACAGAAAGCTTACTATAATCTAAAGTTACTTTACGCTAATCGCTATTGTCTAAATAGAGATATGAAAATCTTATTATGTGATGCTTTAGTCTTGTCGCATTTTAACTATTGTGACAGTTTATTT
The DNA here is from genome assembly GCA_940337035.1 of Agriotes lineatus. Lineage (NCBI taxonomy): Eukaryota > Metazoa > Arthropoda > Insecta > Coleoptera > Elateridae > Agriotes > Agriotes lineatus. Next base: position 23,946 of record CALNHX010003636.1, on the reverse strand, counting down.
GATTCTTTTCTGACAGTACGACTTAAACAAAGAATTCAGTGTACTCAAAACTCTTGTTTAAGATTTGTGTTTGGTATTAGAAGAGGGCAACACATCTCTCATAAACTCAAAGAGGCGTGCTGGCTGAATATGTCCAATAGACGGAAATTGCATACTGCTGTGCTATATACTAAAGTTATACAATGTCGTGCTCCGGCCTACTTGTATGATAAGATTTCTTACAGGAGTGATGACCATCATATTAATATAAGAGGTAAATCTTCTATGTCGATCCCACGTTTTAAATCGTTTTTCTTTAAAAAGTCGTATTCGTACAACATTGTTCACTACTATAATAATATAATTCCAAAAAAGTTAAGAAATTTGTCTCTAACTATTTTTAAAAATTCTTTTAAAAAACAGCTCTTTCTGCTACAATGAATTGCACTTGATATCGATCTACTAAAGTTAATTTTTTTTTAATTTACTTTTAAAATTCATATTTATTAATTATTCTGTCACTCTGCACGGGGTGTAGTGGTAGACCAGTTGACCTGATATTATATCATGTCAACTGAACTATGCCCCTTTTCCGCACTTTTCATATTTAGTATTTTCTTTTTTTTATGTAATTTTTGGTGTAAGTACTGGAAATAAATGTGTTTATTATTATTATTATTATTATTATTTTATTACTTGTACCTAACCCAAATATCTTCCAAGGTACAGAAAGTATCACATAAATAAAACATTTATCCTAAATATAAAGTAAATTAAAATAAATTTCTGCAAAAATTGTTAGGTGTTGCAACTGTAATAATAATCATATTTAAATAAAACATTTATCCTAATCCTAATTATAAATTAACTTAAAATAAACTTCTACAAAAATTGTTAGCTGTAGGAACTGCAATAATAATACTCAGTTTTGTTTGTTTTTCATTCTGTTGGTTCGTCCTTCTCTTCTATCGGCAGCATTTCTGAACCAAGGTTTAAGCATATTTTCAACTTCTTGTTGGGTTGTTTGTTTACACAATACATTTTTTCTCACAACTAAAAAAATTAAATATTACTTTTAAATAAAATATTACTTTTAATTAAGTATGATCTTACTAATTATCAATTTAACAATATTTTTTAATTCTGCAAAACGTAGTTTTTTTTTGACTGCCCATCGGTATTGTAGTGCTAAATCATGGTTGATAATTCTTGATAGCACTCGACGAGTTGTGTCCGCCACATTTTTTCCACCAATCATTTGAAGAACACATACCTAAAGAGTAATGATTTTAATATGTACTCATATGTTAAATTAATAACAAACATATTAAAAAAATAGGTTCCTTCTACTGAAATTCATCAAACGTCTTTATTTTCGTGTGTTATGTTAGCTTTCCAAAAATGATCACTATCTTCCAACGACAAATTAAATGCTTCTAATTCTTCTTGAGTTGTCATGGGCTGCACAATATTCTCATCTGGGACTTCCAGGTTGTTACGTTTAACTTGGATGTTAATCAGATGCCTAATATCATTTTTGATATTCTCATTATCTGATACGATTTGTTTTAAGAGGCCTGAAATGCATAATTAAGTTTCTTATTGCTACAATGACGCTTAATCAAACTTTTACCTGTATTTGCCTTGCAAGTATTTAAATAATGAAGATGAAGCGGTTCCATTTTGGAATGACTCGGTAGGATTGGAGAACGATTGTTGGGTAAAAATTGCATCTTCAATATTAGTTACTTCCAAAACTTGCTTAATTTTGTCTTTAATACACTTATATTTGTAACTTTTACTTTTTATTCTAAAGGTATTCGGCATTTTAAAACTGTTTTCAATGAAAATTTATCAAAAATTAAAACCCCCGCCAAACTACAGTCCATATACCAAAACAAAAGTACTTACTCGGTTGCTATAGTTGTCATTATAAAATGTTCTTCATAAACTGTTAATTTATTAGTACTACACAATTCACATACATATTTTTGTTTATATTCATATTATCCAACAAGATTTTGATATTTATTAGAAGATAACATCCTTACCACAACCGCCACTTCGCTTTACACTCGGCGTGTAATCGCGTCCAATCGTGTCGCTTCGGTCGCAGTATTTAACGCGGTTTATTTGAATGCTGCGATAACACGCATTAACTGAGACGGCTCAGCCTACGCGGCCCGATGACGGCCGAATATATTATGCCAATGCGATTTCCATACGTTGTTTCGTTACTGGCCCGGAATCTCTTCGCCGCTGCCAACACCTTGCCAGAACTGCCAGCACAAAACCAGCTTCTGGCCAATAGGTGAGTGTTTGCTGGGAAGCTAACGTGTTGCGCAATCTAACCCAACTAATCTATTTGATCATCTTTATATCTAACTAGTCAATTTCATGTTCATTGTCACCTACACATATTTTATTTACCTCAATAGAGTTCATAAAGTCAAGTACTTATGTTTTTCATGTGTGTTCTTGATATTTGCATGCGTTTTATGTGTACTTTTTCAGTGTAGTAAGGAGTTTAGCAGCTGCTACATTGAGTTATTGTTGTAAGGTAAGTCGATACTGTACGCAACTTGCCAACCAAACTCTGCAAGGTAGAAGTGGCCAGGTGGATTACCTACTTCCACTTTCAAAGTAATTTCACCTGTGTTACTGGTGTTGTTTCTCCCGATTTAGTTAAGAAAGTGGTGGCGTTCCTGTATTTAACATCATTTACCCCTTTGTGTCAAAGCACAGCCCTAACTTTCAGGTAGTATAGAACCACAATCTATCGCGCTGATCATCCAAAACCAGAGCACCTTGTTACAGCACATCTCATAACGAGGGTTGGGGCTGAGTATTTGGATACATTCCCGATTATGTCTTAAAGTCATTTTGTAGGTAACAGATCTGGCTCTTAAGCGTATGATTTTGTTTTGCATGCTTGAGGGGCTGATTGCTAGTGTCGTAATAACGTTTTCATGCTGCAACATATTCTGGGATGCCAATTATGTACAAAGACAAGCAGAAAATAAATACATTCTTTAAGCAATGGCACAGCAGAACCTCAAGGCGCAGCGCAACCACGGCTGCTTTTCAGCTGAACCTTGCATATTATAATAGAAAATTTAAATATAAACTCAATGAATTTTCATAACAAAAAAAAAACAAAACAGTAAATTTAAAATTGCAATTGAGTTTAAATAATTATTAACTGCCTATAAGACGCAAAGTATGGGCAACGAATCAACTATCAACAATAAAAGAAGATATATACAAGATAATATTAACGATATTCAAGGTTATGTTAATAATTATAGTTAGAAAAAGTTACGTCTAGTTGGGGGTGTTAAAGCTTTAAGTGTTGCGGAGAAGCTGTTGTAGATTTTGCCAATGTTATATTGAAATGGCCTTTCAATCAGAACTGTTTTGTGTTGCGGAGGGGTAATTATACCTTTATATCTTAGATATAAATTATGCACATCCGTTCTAAATTGTACCTTATTATACAGATAAGGAGGTGTTTTTCAAATATAATTTTGTGATATAAAGAAGCTGTGCTACGCATACGCCTGTTCTCCATATTAAGCCAGTTATACATAATTATTTACATATTCAGGGTTAGACAAGTGATTGGGTATTTGATGATTGGGTGGTTTGTGGATATCTAAAATGTTGAGCGCCTTCCAAATTTGTTTAGTATTTTGTCCTTTATCTTTTTCAGGGTAAGCCTTTTTTTTCTTTCAAAATGCAGTTATTTGTTAAGTTTCTTAGAGACTTGTAATATTCACAATGTGCCGGATTTTTAGATTTTTTTAATTTGTTTTTTGCATTGTTTCTTAATTTAATCATCAATTTAACGTTGTCAGTCAACCAAGGAGCCGGTTTTTTAGAAATTTTAACTGTCTTCCAAGGAGCATGCTTAACAAATAATTTAAGTAAATTTGTATTGAATACAGCGATTTTTTCATTTACGTCACTTATATATTATAATGGTTGTAAAGGCAATATTTGTAAATCAGTTTGAAGAACATCTGTATCTAAGTTTTTAAAGTTTCGAAAGGTTTTTATTAATGGATTTAGCTTCGGGGATTTTATATCAATAACACAATAAACCATATCGTGGTCAGATTCAACATTTACTTGAACACCAGATGTTTGTATTAAAGCAGGATCGGTAGATATTATAACGTCGATAAGTGATACCCTATCTTGTGTAATTGTAGTGGGGTCTGTGATGTGTTAATGCAAATTTAGGCATTCAAAAAATTCGGTCAGATATCTGGTACTAGGTTGTGACAAATCAAGCATATCAATAAAATATAAATAAAATCCGTGTTGTTATTGCCTTTCTCAGAGCTGTAGCTTCCTTAAAATACCTTTTCGGACCTATGTTTATGGAAACGTTTTGTCTTATTTTGATGAGTACTACCTATGTCTAAAATTTAGTAGCACCTTTTCAGAACACCTATTATAAGCCGCAAGGGGTGTAATTAAATAAATAACTCTGCGTGATTTGAGGGCACTTAGTACACTGTGGAATCACCCAATACCGCCTGAAAAACAAGGCTTCAGCTCTCCGGCCTGACGTCAACACTAGAAGGCCGAATTGACCAGTGACTTTATTTTATTTGAATTTACTCCGTCTTAAGCCTCGAGATAACAGGCTCTCATTGACCAATTCGAACTTCTTGCACTAACGCCAGGCCAGAGAGCTGAAACCTGTTTTTTCAGCCGGTATTGAATCACCGCGGATAGTAATTCAACGAATTTCCAATGGAAAACGCTTCAAGTAAATATGAAAGATGTCTTATATTTAAATTCGAGTACTAATTTTATATTTAATCAACAACAGTACCACAATTTCAACAAAATCAACATACTAGGGTAATTTATTTTTAGCCAACATAGGTCAACTTGTGTTGGATGGCAGCTGGTTCTTTAAACTTGCTTCCGACTTTAGAGGGCATTGAAACATAAACATTTTGTATATAGACTAAACTTTTTTTTTAAATGCCTCTCCGCTGAGTTACACCCTCCTAAAGAGAGGGGTTAAAATTAGGTTTTCGTCATTTTACTGAAAACTGGAAAGAGATATTAAAGTGAAAATGAGCAGATATGTTCTATCGATAGCAGACTTATTTATAAAATGTATTTGAATTTTTATGTAAGGGTTGATATTAGAAACCGTTATAACTGTTAACTTTTGAACAGACAAGAATTTGATTATACAAAAATATGGACTGAAAAGCCTGATTTATATTAAAACTTGTTTAGCTCTTCTAGTTTTTGTATTCATAAAGCTAAAACTAAGAGCTAAAAAAGTTTCTAAATAAATTAGGCTGTTAAAAGTAGGTACTAATATAATTACCCCTTTTGGGAGCTTGTAACTCACCGAGGAGGGAATTAAAAGAAACGGTTTAATGTTTGTTTCAACGTTCCCCCTAACCTCATTAACCTCATATACATGGTGGTAAATTCCAGTTATTGCTTTGTATCCTGAAATGTTATGTCTGCGTAAAGTTCTTGTTTGTCGGATGAGTGAGTTTCCGGGATTTTTATTTTTCGCAGAATTTTGTTTAAGTATTGGTATTTAGCCTGGCGGATACCTTGAAGGTTTAAATACTATACACGAATCATTTTTCCGATATTTCTTGTTATTGAGTCCTTAGAAGGACTCTTCCTGGTCTCATTTTAATGAGCTCTGTTGTACACCTAGCGATCCAAAAAACGATTTGGTGTTCAAGGTGCTATTCACTGAAAACTAACCAGGGGGTACATGGACAATTTGTCCGGACGTGGATAGTATGTTGAAAATTGTAATTGAAGAAAGAATTGACACTTACTAGATAGTGTATCTACTGTTGTTATTGCAAAAATTTAGAAATGGCAACAGTCCTAATGAGTTATAATATCAGTGAAATTTACATTTTACTGTATAATGTATACAAACTTTTTCTATGATTACGGCACAGTAGCTGGGGCGACTGAAAAAGACCAAGCCGAATTTCGTTCACGGTGTAGTAGCCACTAAGTTGGCTAGTATTATATTATTTTTGTACGCGAAAAACACGTAACGTTGATTGCCATAAATTAAAATTCTTTTTATTTTAATTATCATAATGGGAGCTAAGATGAGTGCCCCGAATAAACGTAAGGGTAACGGTAAGTAACCTCATTTGTAAATAACAGTGGGCAAGGCGCTTTTGTAATAACATTCTGGAAGCATACTTATTCTAACCTGCAATGTGCGAATTGAGTTTGCTTTAATAGCAAGCTCAAAAACTGTATACATACTCTAATAATTATACTAGCTGCTAAAGAGTGTTTTATGTTCTTCTAGGAAAACGTCAAAAGGAATCAGAAAAGATACACGCTCATCCAAAGCAAAAGGTAAGGTTATGAAATCGTTGCTAGTGTAGTTGATATACCCTTCTATCACTAAATCTTTTAGAAAATAGTTTTTTATGTAATGTGTTATTGACAAATTCTAATACTATAGTTTAATTTTAGTTTTAAATACATTAGGTACACAGACTATTTTTAACTAAGTAGCACTTTCTTATTCATGGTTTCCTCTTTGTAAGTCTAATAAAGCCACAATTTTTGATGCACTGAAGTATATCTTTATTCACTACAGTAGTTAATGACTTATAAGCATAGCTAACAAAGAATTGTTGAAGACAACGGTAATATCAACCACATCAGTATTTGTCTATGACTCGCAGATTAACTAACTTTAGCAAACACAAAATTGTTGTAATTATAAAATTTGGGTAGCAGAAGCGTAAGGGTTTATCATGGAATATGCGTAAAAGTCTATTATTCTCCGACATACAACTTTATTAAACTGAATTAACAGTGACCACAAACGTTATGGTAAATACTTAAGCAGAATTTTCATAAAGTACTTACTATGTGACTGAACCAGACTATTAGACTGCTATGGAGTTAATAATATTATAAAATATTGAACTTCTTACTATTGCTTCATCTTGTATCAATTAGACACTGATATATCTTACATGTGTTTACTTAATATGGTTTTGTTTCAGAATACAAAAAATGCAAAAAACAAAATTAAGTCGAAGGAGGAGAAGCATGTAGAGGAAGAATTTAAAAAAAAGTTTTTAGATATTGAGCTATCACTGCCTTTCCCTTCCGTAAGAGATGCATTTCCACCATTGCGAGTAAGTAAAATTGTCATGTAAAAATTCTTGAAAAATTTTGAAATTTGCAAGATAATATAGTTTTATTAATTGAATGAACACTTATCATAAGCAATTTCTTAACGTACGTGATAAATATTTAAGTATTATCTTCACACAAACGGGTTTATGACTGTTCAATAAAATTTAAGCACTAGAGAATTGACAAAATTTAAAGAAATTAAATGTACAATAATTTTTGAAGAACGTTGTTCCATGTATGTATGCTTGCTATTTATATGTTTTCCGTAGACTATAAAATATACTTGGGCAGCAAAATGAATCATCAAATGTGAGCCTCGAACTAACTGGAAATGGTCATCTCCTAATGTTTTTATGGGTAGCTCTAAAACTAAGTTGACATTAAAATTATAAACGTGAATCGTAAAACACCTTTTATTAACATATTTTGTTCGGTTGTTAATATTTCTTGAATCGGCTTTTAAACTACAAGGTATGTTGAATTAAAACCCTTTTTTGGTCCATAAACATTTCATTCAACAATATAATTACAAAAAATTGCCATCGTTGGTAAGGCACTTATCCTATTGTTTCACCAACTGACAAATACCCTGTTTATAGAATGCTTGGATGCTCTAAAACCCTCCATTTCTCTACTTGAAATTCGACCATTTTCTCTAATCAAGCCTTCCACACATGCCATCTTGTTTTCTGTTGATGCAGTACAAGATGTGCTTGGTCGTAGATCATCCATAGTCCCCTCTTTTCCATTCTTAAACTGTCGGCACTATTCTTTCACAGTTGGATATGCAATACATGGGTTTCCATACACTGCTTGCATTTGTGTATGAATTTGCAATGGCTGCACGCCCTCAGCGCACAAAAATTATATAACCACATGCTGATCAAACTTGCACGAATTTCCAGCAACAAGCGACACTTTAAAGTCAAAATTTTTGAAATCAGAATTAACTTGAAACGCCAGAAACTTGTCAGTGTGCTGCTTACAAACACTACTGATGTTACAAAATGTCAACTGGATTATTTCATTTGTTTCAAAGGCGAATTTTATCAGGAATTCTTGCATGTAGCTTGAAACATCTTTAATTAACAAAGTTTGATTAATTTTTATAATTTTTTTATCAGCTCTAAAATTAAATACCAATTAAAAAATATTGTAAAGTAGGTATAATAATGGTGAGGCACTAACACCCCATGAAGGAGCTTGGCCTGCAAAGCGGAAGGTCAGAGATTCCGTATCCTCGTTCTCACACCCGGCTGTCGCGTGTCAAATTAATGTCACGTGGTGATGTGGTGAGCATCACGCATTAGGCAACCGCATTATTACCCCTTGTTCTTTCGAACGCAGGTTCCCAATTATTTAAAGCGACTGGGTAGGCCGGCCGTCAGGCATTGATCTGGAATTTGAACTCCAGACTTGCTCACCACAGTCGAATGCTTTAACCACTGAGCTACACTGGCGATTATGATTCATTCAAATATAGCAGCCAGCGGACATACCGTATTTCCGGTATTATTGTATAGGGTAGAAGTGTGGACATTGACGGAGACCAGCACACAGAAATTGGAAACTTTCGAAATGTGGGTCTACAGACGTATAATGAAAATTCCCTGGACTGAACATGTAACGAAAAACGATATATTGAGAAGATTAAAGAAAGAAGTTGAAATAGTTAAAACGGTAAAGAAAAGGAAACTTGAGTATTTTGGACATATAATGAAGCATCCGGAGAGATTTGAACTATTACATCTGATAATCCAAAGGAAAATCTAAGGAAAACGAGGGCCTGGCAGACGCAGAATCTCCTGGCTGAGAAACTTAAGAAATTGGTTCAACACTACAACTACATAACTATTTAGAACAACAGCAAATAAAGTAAAAATAGCCATATGGATCGCTAACAGCCGATAATGGATAGGCACAACCAGATGAAGAAGCGGACATGAAAAGAACCCTTAGTTATATTATGTCTAATACTTACGTGAATAAGGGCCTTTTCATATTCACTGCAGTAAAGGTGAAATAAAAAAACTCAAATGAATCATCAAAAATGTAATCAGAAAATGATTACAAATTAAATATAATGTAGTCTGCGCCTAAGGAATGCAATAAAAGTAACAAAAGTGACCAATGAATTAAAATGACGATCATTTGTTTTATTTGCTGATGGAGTTGTTAATTTGTAACTATTAAATTGCTAAGCAAAAAGTACAGATCAATATCAGACGCCAAGATTATTATTTTGCTGCTCAACTTCTAATTCTGCTGACCTACTAGTCATTTTACTAACAAGTATCAAACTAATAGCTATACGTAGTTCTATCGGGGCTGAAGATTTAAATTTATGCAATGAAAGTGTTAAACAGCTATTTCTAATATATGCATGTAGTAACAATTCATTGTCAGTGGCGTCTGCATTTCCCTGGCTTCAGGGGAAGGTAAATATTTGAGTCAAATTTAGATCCATTATTTCCTGATTTTGTACATCACCATGAATATTCTTTTGAAATTCAACTGAAGAATGTCTACAGCTCGACTTGAACATATTATGAATATTATAATGATCTTAAATATGCTGATTTTAATGCAACAAGTAATCACTTAGAACTAATAAATTGGGAAAATCTTTCTAAGAATTTAAATATTAATCAAGCTATACAAAATTTTTATCAGATTCTTGGCAGCGTTATTAAACTACAAAATTTCTATACATCGATGTTTCCAAAGTGATTCAATACTTCACTTCTACATCTTACAACTCCTAAAAAAATTGCTCATAAAAATGTTAAATAAATGGATAATTTAATCTATTACAATGAATTTAGTAGACTGCGTCAACAGTTATCTAAAACCTGGTATGCCAATTATATTAGAGACACTGATTGTAATCTTCGATCAAATCCAAAATCTTTTTGAAAATTTCTGAATTACAAAAATTCCTCATATAGAATTCCCAGTACTGGATATATATTTCGTATGACAGATACAGCAAATAACAAATATAACATAAACAAATAATCACAATATAAATAAAGTACAATACAAAGTATAACTAAAATACAATACAAAGTATAAATAAAATAAGATACCTATATAATAAAATAAAATACAATACTGTCAATGAAATACAAAGTAAAACAATAATAAATTCCTCAATCAGTTATATGTATGAAAAATTTGGTGTCCATCTAAAGTTGTCAGCCACGCCACTGTATCCTCACCGAGTTCATGGACGTTGTTTATTGGGTCTTTGAACCTTTGTATTGAGCACTCTGACACAATATGTCCGATTGTCTGCGTTGAGTGGCCGCAGTCGCAATTGATTTTTTCGGCGATACCCCATTTGTATTTTAGATACTCACATCTGCCGTAGCCAGTGCGCACACGGTTTAGCGCCGAGCATGTCTTCCTTAGCAGGTGGAATCTGGCTGGTTGAATTGTGGGATCTGTTATTAGACCACTGGAGAGGTGTGGATTTGATTGTGCCAGAAACTGTCCTCATAATATCATTCACTTGAACGTCAACCTTGCCAGTATGTGCACTACTAATCCAAATCGGGCTGCAGTATTCCGTTATTGAATATACTAGTTAGTGCTAGGGCAGAAATTCTGAGAACCGCAGCGTTAGTCCTCAGCCTGTTCCTGTTAGTTTATGTAAGATGTTATTTCATGTTTTCATTTTTGCTGCTGTTCTGGTAAGATCTTCCTTGTACATCAGGGAGCGGTCCAATGTTATACTCAAATATTTCGGGTAAGCATTATAATTTAGCTGCTGTTCTCTAAACTGTACTCTGGGAATATAGTTTGCCTGTATGCTATTCAAATGAAAACCGCATATTTTTGTTTTTCGTATATTTGGTCTGAGGCCTCATGTTTTGAAGTATTTGTCCGGTTTTATCAGATACTCTGTTAGGATGGTCTCTGATGATTCAAAGTCTTTGGATGGGAAAATGTTTGGGGATTGTGGAGAGGTACTTCAACTATTTACTGATTTCTTTTCGATGGTTTATCTAAACCATCCTCAAGGTCAAATACCTCTATTCCAACTACTTTACGAATCAAAATATACCTACCTTCTGTAGTTCTTAATTTCAGCTTTATTTTTAGTAAAATATCCTATTTACCCAACAGAATCGGTGTAGAACCCGATGGGGTACCTAACCTGTTTTAATTTTTTTTCTATTGTTTATCCACCTAATGTTATTTTCAATAAGTCTCTGTCATGATGCTGCTTTCCGGATTGCTGGAAAACTAGTTTTATTTTGCCGGTTTTTAAATATGGCAAAAAATGTAATATAAAAAATACAGGAGTATAGCAAATCAATCTGTTATAGCTAAACTGTTTGACATCTTCTTACATATGAAATGGAATTATTGAAGGCCTTGGAAATAAACTTCAGGTGGATGTAATCTATACTGATGTTTCGAAGGCCTTCGATGCAGTTGACATTGACCTGCTTCTGAATAAATTTTTAAAAATTGGTTTCTCTGACAACCTGGTACTCTATATAAGTAGTTTTAGTTTTTTACATGTTCGAAAACAGAAAGTCAAAATAGGTTCCATCTATTCTAAAAAAATAAAGATTACTTCAGGGGTGCCGCAGGGCTTACACTGTGCACCCCTGTTATTTAAAATGTTTATTAATTACATCGAAGATAGTCCCCAAGTATAGTAGATTTTTGCTGTATGCTGACAATCTAAAGTTATTCGTACCAGCAGTCTGTGATAATGATCAATTAATTTTTCAGGAAGATTGAAATAATTTTGCTCAGTGGTGTTTACATAATCATTTAAGTTGTAACATTCAAAAATGTTGGTTTATTAGCATTTTTAAAAATACTAAACGCATCAAAAGTCTTTACTATCTTTATAATAATTGGTTGCAAAAGGTTGCTTTAGATAAGGACAAGTATATACTTTGACAGTCCATTAAATTTTATTGATCATATAAATAATATTTCTTTAATGCTCAGTATTATAAAACATTTTATTTCCTAAATACAATCTACTTTGAGAAAAAATTAATTATTCCGTAGAATTGCGTATTATAAACCCAAATAACTTTATTCAGCTAATAAATTAGTACAGGTTAATTTTAATTCGTTGTTAAAGTAAACAAAAGCACATCAAAACGTTAATGCTTTTGACATTTTATTCATTAGTAAACACATTTTGATGCACTTTTGTTTATTTGCCTATTAGTTTACTGGGGAAGTAAATTTACTCCATAAATAGTTATCTAATGATTTATTGATAGTTTATAATACTGGCCATTAAAGCATCAAAATTACTGGGTTACATTCTTAGACACTGTCGTGAATTAAGTGTTGAATCATTAAAAGTGGTATATACATTCCTGGTTGTGTCTATCTTAGATTACTCATCAATCATTTGGTCTTCACTCTATCAAGTAAACTGTAAAACCTTTGAGCTTGTACAGAATAAGTTCTTACACCTGTCTGCCTTCAAACTTCATATTCCCATAATTGATCATAATTATTCTCACATTTTGCAGCATTTAAATATGAAAACCCTAAAAAATCATCGAACCCAAAACAATTTGTGATTTGTCTTTAAATTACTTAATGGTTTAATATACTGTCCCAATTTCTTACAGTTAATTGAATTTAATGTACCTAATAACGACTCTCTTAAGGGGCTCTCTTTAGCCCTGGAGGCAAGGATCTGCCTCTCTAAAGGCAGAAGAACCAAGAGATCAATGGCATAGAATTAGGCAGGCAAGGGGAGACCACTTGATTACATATCCCACGAGTGCATCACGAAATATGAATCGAAATAGGGATAACTTAGTGCCAGGCAAACTGAGTAGCAATCGGCGAGTATGGGTCCCGGCCAAGTGATGGGAAATGGTCTACCGGCCATGGAAAAGTAGTGAACCAGGCTACATGGAGCAACTGGTCAAAAAATGCAACTCAGGGAAAAATTAAACATTGGAACTTGGAATGTCAGAGAACTATTACAAACGGGCAAAATGCACATTTTAGAAAGAGAAATAACCTGTAAAAAGTTCTCAATATGCGGCATATTGGAAACTCATTGGAGAGGAAATGGACATTTTTCAACCCAAGATCATATAATATATTTTGCAAGTGCGGAAACAACCGGACAAAGAGGCGTAGCATTCTTTGTAAACAAAGAAACCGCAAAATACGTAGAAAGCTACAGCGCAATAAATGATTGAATAATAACATTAACTGTATGCAGTAAACCATACAATAACAATAATAATAATAATTGGCTTTTCATTCTTGATAGAATATCGCCACTTCTTTCCGAAGAATATAATCTTCTTGTTGGGGTGGATTAGTCCCCTGTTTTCCAATTCTTTGTTTTACTTTTATAGTTTCTGGTGAGTTTTTGCTTTCTCTGCTTTCTTCCTCCATACTATTCTATTTCTTGTTTTCTCTTTCCAGTCCTTTAGTTTCATGGTTCTTAAGTCTTGTGTCACTTATTCGTACCATCTGTTTCTTGGCCTTTCTCTCAGTCTATTCTTAACCGGCTTCCACGTTGTTACATTTTTTATAATTCTTGTCTCTTCCACTCTCATTGTATGTCCAAGCATCTAATCCGTTGTGCTTTCATTATCTTCACGATGTCTTCTTCTTCCATTATTTCCAGTAGCTCATGATTGATGTATTGGTTCCCGTTATCGTTCTTAATACTTTCCTCTCAAATATCCTTAATTGTTCTTGTTCTATTTGCGTAGGGCACATTATTTCTGAGCCATATAATACCACTGGTCTGATTAAGCATTTATAGATTCGTATTTTAGTCTTCATCTTCAGTTTTTTACTTTTCAGTATGTTTCTATTTGCATAGTATGCCTTATGTCCCATTTGAATTCTCTCCTTGATATATTCACTACGGTCGTTATTATATGTTAGTTGGATTCCCAGATATTTGAAGGATCGTACTTTTTCAAAGGTATATTCTCCTATCTTTACTTCCTTGATATCATCTATTTTTCCTCTTTGAAATTTCATATATTTTGTTTTACTTTCGTTGATTGTCAGCCCTACTTCACCTGCTTCTTTTTCCATTCTTATAAAAATCTCCTTTAATTTTTTCCATGATCTCGAGCTGATGACTATGCCATCCGCACAGGCGATGATTTGTGCTTTCTTGCCTCTTATACTTTCTTGTTTATCTATTCGTCTTATTACGTCTTCCAGTGCCAGATTAAAAAGTGTCGTTGAGAGCGTGTCTCCTTGGCGAACCCCCCTATTTATTTATTTACTTTGGTACTCAGCCAACAGCCGTTAGGCCAATTATAGGCGTCGCTGTACATTTTATGGGAACTTCCAACCCCACTAACGACTGTCATGGTGTTATTATGACATCCGGGACCAACTATTTCCGTGGCAGCCGTACCACGAGGCGCCGAGAGAAGCAGCCGTGGAACTCCCATCCAAGTTCTGACCAGAAAGAGCGTTGCTTAACTCTACTGATTGAACGTGGATGCTTGTTCAAGCTACACCACCCGGGACCCTATTTAATGTTGAATTCTTTTGTTTGGTCTTCTCTTATTTTTACCGCTGCTTTTGAGTTCCTCATGGTCATTTTGATGCATTTTCTTAGTTTTCTCGCGAACTCCATTCTTCTCAGTATTTGCATTAGTTTACTTCTATTGATTTTATCAAACGCTTGTTTGTAGTCTACGAATAGTATGTGTAGCTCGATATCGTATTCATAACATTATTCCAATATTTGTAGTACCTATTGTATGTTGTTGAATTTCCTGTCCTAAATCCCGTTTGGTATTCCACGATTTCTTTGTCAGCAAGTGTTGCAAGTTTGTTTTGGATGAGGGTAGTAAAAATTTTATATGTTGTGTTTAGCAGCAAAATTCTCCTGTAGTTCTTACGTTGTTCTAAGTCGCCTTTATTGGTATTGTTACAATTACTCCTTTTTCCCATTCTGTCGGCATTCTCTCGTGTTTCCATATAACTTTTATCAACTTATATATTTTTTTATGTAGCTTCTCTCCTCCATACTTTAGCGTCTCTTCCTGTATTTGGTCACACCCCGGTAATTTTCCATTCTTAAGTTTTCTTATTACTGCTTTCATTTCTTCATGGGTTGGTTCGTTTGTTATGTTTTCCTTGTTGTCTTCTTCCTTGTTTATTCCTTGTTGCGCTTGTTCTTGTTTTCTGTCTTCTTCTGCTGCTTCATATAATAAGTCGCTGAAGTATTCTTTCCAGATAGCTTTCGTCCTTTTTTCGTTGAATTCTATGTTTCCGTATGCGACTTTTATTCCTCTTGTTTTTATTGGATTCTTTCTCTTTTGGGTCTTTATCTATTGGTAAAACTTTTTTGTGTTATTACTTTTATAATTTTGTTCTACCTCGTTCATCATTTCTTCCATCCAGCTGTATTTTTTGCCTACATATTCTCTGTGCTCAAGATCTTTGTAGTTTTCTAGGTCCTCTTGCTTGTTTGTTTGTAACCACTTTTTCCTCATTTCGTTCTTTCTATTAATTATTTTTTGACATTTCTCATCATACCGTTGTTTTGTAATCTTGTTTGTTTTGTATCCAATTATCTCTTCTGCGCTCTCTATAATTATCCCTTTGATATTCGCCCATTTTCTCTCTATATCTACGTCATTCTCCCTTTTCTCTATCTCGTTACTGATTTCTTGCCTGTATTTTCTTCTTCCTTGTGTGTGTAGTTTTTCGGTGTTCCATTTTTTGTTTCCCTGTTTTTCGTTATTGTTCCTATATTCTTGTCTCATCTTTACGATTACTATGTAATGATCTGTGTCTGCATTTGGACCCCTATATGATCTTACGTCCGTGATTGTAATATTTTGTTTTTTATATATTAATATGTGATCTATCTGGTTACCTCTTGTCCTTCCTGGCCTCATCCATGTTTCTTTGTGTATTCTCTTGTGCTTAAATTTAGTACAACCATACAAACTACATATAATTCAGGTATTTCTACCAACGACGGAAGCACCTGATGATGAAATCAAAATGTGCTATTCAACCATATAAGACATTACAGCCAATTATAACCCCAACGATATAGTTATTATAATGGGACATTACAACGCAAAAGTAGGGAACACGTCAGGTGATCACCATATACGCAATGTGGTAGGCAAATATGGACTAGGCATAAGAAATGAAAGAGGCGAGAGACTCATTTAATTCACCTTAGATAACGATCTGACAATCATAAACACAACATATCAATACCATCCAAGCTGCCTATCCACATGGACATCCCCCAACAACAAATATAAGAACCAAATTGACTATATTCTCATACGGAAAAGGTGGAAAACATCATTTACCAACGTTGAAACTAAACTGAGCGCAGAATGCAGATCTGACCACCTCTTAGTACTAGCAAACTTTAAAATAAAACTCCGAAAAATATCACGTAACCAAAACAACAAGAGAATAATAGCACCGGAACCAGAGATCTTCCAAAAAACGCTACTAGATATTGAACAACCAAAGACATCAATGGACAGTGAACAACTATGGAAAGAGACAGAAAAATATATAAAAGAAACGATAGCACGATGCATATCGACAAAAGCACGACCAACTAAAAAGAAACACTGGATATCTAACTCAACCTTAGATATGGTAGAATAAAGAAGAAATATCAAAATATCCAATATGGACCAAGCGGAAAAATGCGAAAGACTAAAGAAAATAGCCAATGAAATAAAGTGCAAATGCAGAAAGGAGAAAAACCAACATATAAACAAGATATGTGCCGAAATACAACATCATGCTAACACGAATAATTCTAATAAACTATACGCTAAACTACGATACTTGCTCATGAATTTAAACCTAAAACACAAATTATAAACAATGAGCAAGGCAAAACTGTCCCCAATATCGATGAAATTGCTGCAGTGTGGAGACAATACTGCAAAAATTTATTCGACGATGACCAACAAGTACCTTCTATACAAACAATCAATGAAGAAGAAATGGAATCACAAATTCTCAAAAACGAAACTAGGAGAGCAATTGATAAACTTAACAATCACAAGTCCCCTGGAATAGATGGAATAACCGCAGAAGTAATAAAATCCATGGGCGATAGAGAAGTAGAGATAATGCATGCAATATGCCAGAAAGTATAAACCTCTAGGAAATGGCCAAATGACTGGTGCCACTCCGTCTTCGTGCCAATTTAAAAATAGGATTACCCACCGAATGCAGTAACTATCGGATGATAACCTTAATACCTCTTAACAGCAAAATTATGCTTAATATAATCAACGAGAGGCTTAAAGCATTTCTATTGCCCCAGATAGCTGAGGAACAAACTGGATTTATGCCTGGGAAAAGAACAAATATTAACGTGCACCAAATCATTGAAAAGGTGAGAGAATTTAACAGAAAAATGTACATATGCTTCGTAGACTATAGGAAGGCCTTTGACAAGGTCAAATGGCGAAAACTCTGGAGAATTATGGAGGAAATGGGCACACCTAAACATTTAATACACTTAATACAACAACTCAAGATCCCGGGTGGTGTAGCTTGAACAAGCATACACGTTCGATCAGTTGAGTTAAGCAGCGCTCTTTCTGGTCAGAACTTGGATGGGAGTTTCATGGCTGCTTCTGTTGGCGCCTCGTGGTACAGCTGTCACGTAAATAGTTAGTCCCGGATGTCATAATAACATCATGACAGTCGTTAGTGGGGTTGGAAGTCCCCATAAAATGTACAGCGACGCCTATAATTGGCCTAACGGCTGTTGACTGAGTACCGAAAAAAATAAAAATAAAATAAAAACTATATCAAACAAACAAAGCAACGATACGAATCATAAACAAGTGCGTGAATATAAATACCTAGGACTTATTATTGACAATAAATTAACATGGACTTCACATATTCAAAGTGTCATATCAAAACTAGTTCCTTCTATTGGTGCAATAAAAAGGTGCTCAGCATTTCTAAATAAAAAAACTCGTATTTTACTATATAACAGCTTTATTGAAACACACATGAGGTATCTTATCCCGTGTGGGGGGAATGCTGGACAATATCTTTTAAATAAACTTCAAAGAGTGCAAAATAAAGCAGTTAAAGCACTGTACTGTATCAACTTTCATACTCCTACACAGCAGGTGTATAAACAAACAAACCTACTAAAATTAAACAAATTAAAAACGCTGGAACAAGTAAAATTAATCCATAATATAAAAACAAATAACATTAAAACGAACTCTAAATTAAAACAAGTACAGGAGTTTCATAAACACAATGTACGGAGCAAAAGTGACTTCAGGAATCAATATACCAGAACTAAAAAGGCTCAGGACTCTCCAGTCTACAGAAGTATTGAAGCATACAACAGTGTACCTGAAACTGTGACTAACGATAAGAAAACTAAAGACTTATGCCAAAACCTTAAGAAATATTTATTAGAACTTTAAGAATACATATATATTAAATAAATATGTGCATTATCTAAAATAATATTTTATTATTATGCTGTATGTAAAAAAGTAGACAAGTATTGTATTTATCTAGTATTGTATTTATACAGTAGGCCCTGGTATCAGTAATACATATTACTGTTTAAGGGTCAGTTATAAATAAATCATTAAAAAAAAAAAAACACTCACTCTCAAAAGTTTAATACCTTAGCTGGCATCTGACAAGGATGCATACTGTCACCTATATTGCTCAACATATATAGTAAACACATAATGCGAAAAGTATAGAGGGATCACAGTTGGAGGTAGAAAAATCAGCAACAGAGGAGGAAGAACTCCAAAACATCATGCATCGACTGTAAGAAGAAAGTAAGCCATATGGACTGGAAATAAATACAGAAAAAACAAAAGTAATGATCATAGACCGTGCCAATAACAACCTTCCTCATACACAACATATAGCCAATTACAAAGTAGTAACAACGTTTTAATACCTAGGATCGACAGTAATCAATAAAGTCGAATGCAAAACTGAAATCCGCAGGCGGATTGCAATAGGAAGAACAGCGATGACGAAGCTTACGAGTATATGGAAAGACCAAAATATAACAAAAACAACAAAATTGAAGCTCGTAAAAACCCTAATTTTTTCAATAGCCGCGTATGCTGCTGAGATGTGGACAATTAAACAAGCGGATCGTCAAATAATTGAAGCATTTGATATGTGGTGCTACAAGAGACTGCTACGAATACCGTGGACTCCACATCATACCAACATTTTCATACTAACAGAGCTCGATATAGATACAAGACTATTGACTCGCATACAGCAACAATGTCTACAATATTTTGGACATATAGCAAGAAGAACAAACGACATGGAGAGATTGGTGATAGAAGGTAAAATGAATGGACGGCGACCAAAAAGACGCTCACTACAACGCTGGTTAGACCGGCTAAAGCCTAAATGAAACCAAAACACTGGCACTAGATAGGAAGACAAGGAGAGACATCGTAACTTCAATAGAAACATGAGGCCACCATGCCCTTACGCAGGGACAAGGACTGAGGAGGAGGAATAGTGACTACGTAAAATTACGTTGTTTTATGTAAATTTTTGTGCTAGTAATTATGATCAACAGTCATCAATTGACAGAAATCTTAAATTAATTAATACCTACCTATAACCTATACATCTTTAGTACTACTCTCATCACTTTTAAAAAATAGGTAAGATCTCGGGAATTATAATACCTGTGCCTTATATATTATGTGTGCTTTATATATTAAGTATCCCTGTTTTGTAATAACACGTTATTTGTAAATTTTTCTGTACATTTGTAAACTGCTGTTGTATTTCTAATGTTATTGTTTGTCGTTATTAATCTTATTTATAATATCCAACATAATAATTTTTGTTGCTTGCTTGCTTGCTTGCTTGATTGCTTGACGCCACTTTGAGAGAGAACCCGTGGGCCAAATTGGCTGATTTTGGTGTCAATCGACTCAGGGCGACGCAAGTAAGCCAGTTGTAGGGTTTTCAAATGTTTATAAGTAACTTTTCTTTATGTGGATTTTCTAACCTCAAAATTAACTCGACACACAAAATGGACCACTCTTGTACAAATTGCATTAAATTAATTATTTTGCGCCCAATTTGGGTGCAGAACGCTAGTGTATTTAATAATGTGTAATGGGGGGGTTCGCATTTAATATAATAATTAATAAATAAAATAAAATAAAATTTTGCTGTTCCTCTTTATACAATTTTTCTAACAAAATAGATTTTAGGCTGACAGGGGACGTATCAATATGTTGCTTGAAACTTTATTATGCCGAGTGGATCCATATATGTATTACTTCTATATTGCTAGCACCTGTAAGTAGGGAGGTCACAGCGTAGGTGAGACAGACAAACAACTCTTCTACGAACTTGATGAGCTGTGCGCAAGCGTTGTCCGTGAACAAATCTGTGCAATTCTGAGAGAGAGACTATGTCGGCATCATAATGTTTTCGCCCGTTTCCAGACCCTGATGCTAGCAATATAGAAGTAATATATATATGACTGGATCATGTTATTTTGTGCACCCCATTTTGATGTTGGAACAATTAAATTGATAAAAAATGTAGTTAGCCGATTTTATTTGCTTACCACATAATTAAACTGCTGACCAATTAATTAATTTCCTTTATATAACCGTAATCCATTTTGTTTACTTTCACATTTCAGTATATTCAACCAGACCACAAAAAGGTGATCTGCAATCCTGAAAAGAAGAAAGATGTGCCGCTAAAACATGATACAAGCTGTAAAAAGGTGAGGTTACATAATCATTGCTAACTTTAATCATTTATTATGGTTTTGAAAATTCTGTTTCAGCAAAAAGAAAGTAAGAGGATTGAGGTCGACTATAAATATTCAAGGTGGCTATGTAGAAGAAGCGTTGTTGACTGGAACTTGCAGATGCGTAAGGCAGAGGAATTCAAAAGAATTTTTTTGGAAAATGAGCAACCATTGCCTTCTTCTTTAAAAGCAGATAAATCTCCAGCACACCATGTAGGTATAATTCTGCTGCAAGAATTCAAATTCACTGTAGTAATAGGATTACATGGTTTTATTAAACTGCAAATAGCGAATGCAGTGCCTCGATAAAATTAAGAAACAACTGTTGTTTTAACATGCTTTTTCCTCCTTGTGATTGTTTCAAAATTATTGACCACATTGTACTGTTCACTAGTCTTGTATACAGGGTGTAAAAATAATACTACAGCAATCGTTACAAAACCTTAGCAAAAGTTACACTTTGCAAAGCATTGAAGGTAAGTCTTAGGGAACCGGCACACTCAATTATAAAATACATTATCTAATGCGTTCAATCACTGATGGAAGCTTTGTTATCGTCTATAATACGACGAGTTTATTTTGCATTTGGTGTATTCTAATTTATTCAGTGGAACTGCCGATTTTAAATAGCCTTAATGTGTTAAAACACAGCCTAAATAAAAGAGCACTTTTGAAACTCACTCATACTTTTTATCAGAATGGTTTGGTGCCGTTTGCTGTTACATATGAGAATAGTCGACAAACAGGGGCATGCTGGAACTTTACAGAGAGCCTGGGTCATCCATTTCATCCAACACCACTCTTAGATCATTTAATTTTTTTTTCTGAATCTTTTGGCAGACATGACATTTGATATACTATTAATAAAATTTGGAAATTACACAAACCTTGGATTAGTTGTTAGCTAGTTATGACCCTATAATAATTATTTCTCTGTTACTTTTAATTTTTCTTTCACTAGTGACTAATGATCAACTTTCTTTATTTGAAATAACTATAGTAATATGCCTGTTTGAGTAGGTGTTGAATAATAGGGTCATCAATGGGCTAGGGGTGTCTGCCGCAGCAGTCAAAGCCACAGCAAAATACGGAGCGTGAGGGAAAGACACTCGGGCCGAGATTCTGGTTTCGCTTAATTTAAGGTTAGTCTTAAGTGATGCCCACACCCCAGAAGTATTTATATACTCATGGACAAAAAAAGCAGTACACTAAAAATTTTTTTAAAAATCACGGTATTTCAAATGACAATAATTTTTAAATTATGAAGTTAGAAAGGTCTATAAAAAATGAAAATAAAGCTTGGACTATATGCTTTAAAATTGATTGATTTCAATTATGCGCAATAAGTTTTTTTTAAATGGTGGATGACTGAGCGAGAGCATGCAAAATTGAGAAATAACGGACCGAGTTTGCGGTGGTGCATAACGTAAGCAAAACATTTTACGTCATTGAGAAAAAAGAATATGAAAGGTTAGATAATCCTCTTCAAAACTCCCTTAATGCATCTCTGCAAAACCATTTTCTTCTGAGTTGTTCGTATTGGAAGAAAAGCAAGGAATTCAAATTATGGCATTGTAAAGACCTTTATGTCCATTTTTTTATTTTTAAAAACCTCACCGGGACCAGGGATTGAACTTGCAACCTTAGATCAGTAGTCAGAATGCTTAACCACTGAATCGACCCGGGCTAAACTCATTTGTAACTCAAAATAAAATTGAAAAAACCTAACTAATTGATTACCTAACTTACATGAACAATATAAAAAACAATTAACAATATATATTTCGAGCAGTATAGGCCATTAGGGCCTGTGGCTTGGTAGAATATCTTTCTCTGTTCTTTTCTGTTCGGAACTCTCTGCCACCAGCACTGGACTTGCAGTTGTTTTAAATCGTCCATGACTTAATCTGTCCATTTTATTTTAGACCTTCCTTGCCTTCGGGTATCAATTAATCTTGCTTGCATCATTTTCTTGGTAATCCTGCTGTCCGGCATCCTTTTCACATGCCCCGCCAGCTGATTCTTTGAGATTTCACTGCTCCTGCTATATCTTTCCCTTTTAAACCGTCAAGCACTTCTCTATTTGTCCGTCTCCTCCACGTTCCATTTTCTTGAATCTCCCCTAGTATTCACCTCACTATTTTGCGCTACCAGGTGCACAGCTGATTTAGCAGGTTTTGATTAAAGGTCCATGTTTCTCACGCGTATAGAACTGTGGACCTTATCACTGTTTTGTAAACTCAGTTTTACATTGTTTGATAAATGCTTTGAAGTAAGAACACTATGTTTCCACACTGTATTTTTGCCTGAATCTCCGCTTCCTGGTTAAACGTCATTGAAATGGTAGTTCCTAGGTATACAATTTCTTTTATCTTCTCGAAGTGGTACTGTTTTGTGTCACCCCAGATTGATATGTGACCACCCCCATTTTGCTTCTTCTTTTCTCCCGTTTGCATATACTTAGTTTTTGTTCGTTTATTGATAAACCATATATCCTCTGGCCTCCGTTTCTATTTTTAGGAAAACTTCTTCCATTCAGGGGCGGATGGGCCATAAGACGAACCGGGAAATTTCCCGGTGGGCCGGCTGTCCAGAGGCCCGCAGGGCCGGTGGCTGAAAGTACGTCTAAGTCATCTACCAACCTATCTTCATAAACATGTACTTACCGAAAATAAAGAACTGGAATGAATTTTTCATTTTCTTAACAAATTTTTGTAGGATTTTTGTGCATTTTTTTCTGTATTTTACACTATTATTTGCCTATATAATTAATCAGCAAAAAATTGAGTTTTTATATTTCTTCTTCAGACTGCCCATAAATAACTCTCAAACTTTTATGTTTTGTTTATTTTGTGGTAATTAAGATAAGTCACGGGTCACACTCTGAGGATTGCTTACTATTCGATTTTATGAAATGAGAGGGACAAATTCAATTTTTGACTGAAAAAGAAAGAAGTAAGTACCACCAGCGATTAGAAATATTTAGTTTTCATATGGCT